>JABUQX010003428.1:35000-49823 GCA_015478945.1 Trachelipus rathkii | reverse complement strand
TCTCTCTCTCTCTCTCTCTCTCTCTCTCTCTCTCTCTCTCTCTCTCTCTCATCTATATCTCTAAAAGTTGCTCGATTGTGACTTCCTGGATATAAAAGTGTTTATCAAAGTCTTTGTGGAAGGTATTGTTTTGAAGGGTTGGAGGAGAGTAGTAATAGTTCCCTTTTAGTAAGGGGAACTGTAGGACCTATATGGGAATTAGTTTATTGAGTGTTTTAGGGAAGATATATGGTAGCATTTTAGTTGAAAGAGTGTGTCGGGTAACTGGGACTGATTGGCGAATAACAAGGCGCATTTGGAAGTGGTAGAGGATGTGCTAAATTTTTACATTGAAACAAATGATTGAGAAAATGAGAGAGGGAAGAATAAATTGTATTTAGGTTTTATAGATTTGCAACACGCGTATGACAGGATTAATCGGAAAGCTCTGTGATAGGTGTTAATGATATATGGTGTTGATAATAGGCTTCTGAATGGAATCAAAAGTATGTATGTATAAGACAGGGATGTGTTATGTCTCTTTGGCTATTTAATTTGTATATGGATGTGGTGATTAAAGAATTAGAGGTAGGGAAAGGGTTTAGACTAATGGAGAATGGAAGAGAGTGGAGGGTGCCCTGCTTATATACTGATGATTTGGTGGCGAATCTGAAGAAAGTTAAAGTTGTTTGGCAGAATGTGTGAAAGGAGGAGTTTGAAATAAATGTAGATATGAGTAGGGTGATGGTAGTGAGGGAGGAGAGTCAGCAGTGTGAATTCATGTTTGATGGTGAGCAATTGGAACAAGTATCAGAGTTTAAATATTTAGGCTATATATTGGATCAAAATGGAATGAATGGCGCAGTGTAGTAGGAAAGTTGTGAATGGTAGGAAGGTGCTCTTGTTCAATTAAATCCTTGCTAAATTCATAGGAATTAAGTCTTGTGTGCGCTTTGGTTCTGCCTGAGGGTATGTTGTTACCGATGTTGTAGTGAAACCTAAGGTATGGAATAAGAGGTAAGGATCTAAGGTGCAATTTGTTCAGGTGGATAACCATAGGGACGTGTTAGGTGTGAGAAGAATTAATAAAATGAGCAATGAGCATGTTAGGGAGAAATACGTAAATGAGAGAATAAACGCCAAGAAATAAATGTTTTGGTCATATGGAAGGGATGGATGATAGTCTGTTGGTTGAGCGGATGTATAGTGGGGAATGTGCTGGTAAGGTAAAGTAAGGAAAGTTTAAGAAAATTGAAATTTCGAGTACTTTTTTCTCATTTCTGTCCATCACTTTACATTAGATAGATTTGGAATGAAGGAAGGGATGGTAATTAAAATTAATTGAAAGTCAAAAGGCAATCAAGAATTTTAGTTGGAGAATCTATTGAGAGAGAGAGAACATTGTGTGTAAGATAATAATTAAAAAATGAGGTTGCGTATTGAATGGAAAGTGTATGGGATGTTGTTCACTGAGAGTAAGAAAAGCAGATTAAATTTGATTTTAAGGGAAGGTTAGGATTTTGACCTTAAGTTTCACTGTTCATCCGATCAATATGAAACTTTCAGGGCATGTATAGTTGAGTGGATTTCACCTTTTTATTTAGATATTTTTTTTAATCATCATTTACCCCTTAGTTCCCCAGAACAGGGGGTAGAGTAGACATGCATGAGCATTCTTAGGGTACAAATAATCTGTAGCGGAACCCCAACCCAGCTACCACTGTCCTTTTTTTGTTGCCTCTATTGTACAACATCGGGTACGTTTCAAAATTCTTTTTCCCTAACATAGAGATTTGTTTTTTTTTGTATACTAAAAAGAATCTTTTAATTTTTGTCAATTTTCCCCTCTGCCAAGAGGTAAAACGTTTGTGTGTGCAAAGAAAATGATCGAAATAAAAAAGACTACCCCAACTCAACATAATCATAAAATTTCCTGTTGATCGGATTAAAAGAAAGAAATTTATTGCAATTTATTTTTATTTAAGAGAAACTATTTTCAGTAGACCTTTAAAAATTGGTAATTGCTGGCATTTGTGGTAGATATTTAAACAGTATTACCTTTTTTTTTTTAGATAATAGACAAAAATCGTTTGTGAACTCTCAAATGTTGGGTACATGATTTTTCTTTACAAAAAAATATAAAGCTACTTCTTTGTCTATATTGGGTGCAAATCGAATGAAAACTAAGAAAATTACGCCAATTTCTGCAGTCAAAACCCGATTTCAAAATTGAAGCCTCTTAAAAAATATTTAACCTCTGTGATAATAATAATAATAATAATAATAATAATAATAATAATAATAATAATAATAATAATAATAATAATAGAAAAGTTTTAATTGATGAATGAAGTGGAAGATCAATTCAAGCTCTTGATTATAATTAGTGATCAAGTTTGAATTCAATTTCCACTTTATCTCAATTAAAACTTCTTCTTATTATGATCACATATAGCACAGCACTCCCTCCTCTTTAAATTCATAACTCAAAGGATAATGATTTTATAGTATTTTATAAGTTAAAATGTGATTAATATTTTAATTAATGATGAGGATATATATATATATATATATATATATATATATATATATATATATATATATATATATATATATATATATATCTTGTCAGTAAGTTATGTATACCTGTATATATATATATATATATATATATATATATATATATATATATATATATATATATATATATATATATATATATATATTAGTGTATATATATATATATATATATATATATATATATATATATATATATATATATATATATATATATATTGTATATATATATATATATATATATATATATATATATATATATATATATATATATATATATATATATATATATATATATATATATATATATATATATATATATATATATATATATATATATATATATATATATAGCAAAATAGATTTTATTCATATATAGAAGATATGCTATTTTTTTGCATCACTTTCAGTAGATTATTATTATTATTATTATTATTATTATTATTATTATTATTATTATTATTATTATTATTATTATTATTATTATTATTATTATTATGCTAATAACGATGGAAAGTGCGGTGATAGTAACACTCCCCAGCTGCCCTCCTGGCAGAGGGTGACCATCCACGGGAAGTGTTATTGCGGTGTGGGGTAGGGGAGCGGTTGCGGAGGGTTAGGAGGCATAAATCCACCATCATAGCCTCTACATTCCTTTCAATGCGAGACAATCTGTCCTCCAGAACAGCTGGAGAAAACTGAGAAGCTCCTGAAGGAGGAGGAAAAGTATTCAGAGTGTGAGGGACAGCAGATGGGCTGAAATGGTTGAATGAACAGGATGAAGAGCAATAGACGTAACATGAGGAGGCTGGCACCGCATGACACCGTCAGCTGCCTCAGCAAAGGCCTGCAGGGACAAAGTGGGATCAATGGTGGCCACTATGCCTTGAACTTGTGGGGGCAACTTTTGCACGAAAAGTTGCCAGAGTATGGCCTAATCCCTGGGAGATGGGGAATCCCCGAGCTGTGAAAGCATCATAGAAAACAGCTCTGTGTGGGGGTCCTGTCTCCTAACGACTCTCCCCCTCCCCTCAGGAGTTGTTCCATCTAATCCTCCATAGAAGATGTGAGGTGCAAGGTCACACACACACACACACACACAATAATAATAATAGCCTGCTCTCGGGAGTCATAAAAATTATTTCTGATTTGACGTCATTGTTTTAATAAAGTTATTACCTTTCATAATCTGGTTCAAAAACGTTATAACTTATAATTTCTCAAATTACGAATCATTATTTGTTTGCAGGGAGGCAACTAATTTTTAATTTTATTTAGCTGACTAAAATAGTAACGAAGCTGAATTAAATTACTTATTTTTTTTTTTTTAATTTAAAACTTTCTTTCGACAACTTTTTATTGTTTTCAATGACTTATTTATTAATGTTTTTTGTATTTTGTATTTTATTTTCAGTTGAAGCAGAAGGCGCCTTACCACAGGCAAAACTTACTATGAGGCAGAGCTACTTTTCTAGGCCCAGAAATTTTTATACAGAAACATCAACAATGTATAGTGGTCCTGCTTCAACTTTGCTTAATGAAAATATTAAAAATGACAATAATGATTGCAAAAATCTTTTTGAGAAAGAAATTTCCGTTTTAGATACTGAAAAATGTAATAATACTGATAAAGTATTCACGTGCTCTTATTGTGGCATAAGGTTTCTTAGTAAACGTGATTTAGATTATCACATTCGAAACCACACTTATGAAAAACCATTTAAGTGTTCCTACTGTGATAAAAGTTTTAATAATAAAGGTTGTTTAACAGTTCACATTCGAACCCACAAGAGTGAAAAGCCATTTAAGTGTTCATACTGTGATAAAAGTTGTGATCGAATTTCTCACTTAAAATACTCCATTCGAACACACACAGGTGAAAAACATTAAGTGTCTCTCACAGATGTTTATCTGATAAAAGAAGGAAAGACAAGGTTCGAATCCACACGGGTGAAACCCCATTTAAGTCCTACTGTGAGAAACGTTTTAATCGTAAACATAGATGGTAGAAAGACACATTCGTTGAATCCACAGAGGTGAAAAACCATTTAAGTTCTATCAGATAAAGTGATCAGAAGCCATTTAAAATTCCACACTCGAACCCACATAGGTGAAAAACCATTTAAGTGTTTATGAATGTACTCGTAAAAGTAATTTAAAAGTTCACCTTCGAACCCACACATGTAAAGCTTCAACTTCACAAAAAACATAAAAACATTTGAATCTTTATTAAAGATTAGTGTTAAAAATGAACATTGATTGTTACGACAGTCTTGAAATTATTTTAAAAATATGAACTATTATAAATTTAATGATTGAATTAATAATACTTTATATTAGTAGTCTGGCAGATAGTAGGTGGCAGTAGTAGGCTTAGCAGAATGGATGCGTTTATTGTATTAAGAAGTTTTGTTTTTCTTATGTTTATGAAGCAGGAAAACTATTTTTTTTTTATAATAGAAATTTTTTAAAAATTTTTATTGTTTATTTTTCATTTATTTTGTACATGTTTCCAGTTTGACTCTTAAATAATTTTAATATTTTTTAACTTCATTTCTATATATCACGTGTTTTTAATTCTAAAATCCTTAAAATATTATTATTTTTTATAATTAATTAAGAAATTAATATTTAGGTATGTATATTTTTTATCCAATTTATTGAATTTATATTTTTTATATGATACTTAGTTTATACCTGGACTTAAACTGGAGAGTACAAATGATTTGAACCGTTTTAGAGTTTCATTCTTCCTAATGATAAAGCTATCCACAGCAACTTAATTTGGTTTTATTTTTTCTTGTTTATCATTGAACTGTCTTCTTAATTTGGCTTTACTATAAAGCAGAGCTGTGGACCTAGTAATAGGCTTGTACCTATACCCAAATCTTTAGCAGGTAAAATAGTTGTCATTTTTCAATAAAATTTGTCAACCATTTTTCTCGCGTGTCGATAATTTGGCTACATGTAAAAAAAATGGTCGAACATTTATCTCTTGTATGAATGTGCTGATTTTATATATATAATATATATATATATATATATAAATATATTATATATATATATATATATATATATATATATATATATATATATATATATATATATATATATATATATATATATATATATATATATATATATAGGTATATATATATATATATATATATATATATATATATATATATATATATAGAGAGTAGCATTATATATATATATATATATATATATATATATATATATATATATATATATATATATATATATATATATATATATATATATATATATATATATATATATATATATATATATATATATATATACATATATATATATATATATATATATATATATATATATATATATATATATATATATATATATATGTAAGGGAGAGAATTTCTAGTATCACAAATATTTGTAGAATGTTCAAGAAACACTGAAGACCCTTTTCTATTTATCTTTTATTTCAGATATATATATATATATATATATATATATATATATATATATATATATATATATATATATATATATATATATATATATATATATATATATATATATATATATATATATATATATATATATATATATATATATATATATATATATATATATATATATATATATATAAATAAATATTTATATATATATTGAAAATTTTTAATATACCGAAATTTATGCTACACAGGAATTTTTTCCTATATATATATTAAATATTGTTATTATATTAAATTGTTATAAAGACGAATTGGTAGTCAGGTAACGACTATGGGTATTTACCTGCACCATAAACTAAGGAAGGAGCAGAGGAGCAGTCGATATTATATTCTGTCCTCCAAATACCCCCTTCTTCAACTCCGGATACTTGTTTCTCAAACGGGGGTAATTGTCATAGGACCTCGAGATTCGTCTACCACTGCGTCACACAAATGCAGATTTATCAGAAGTGAATTGGTTCATTCGTCTCACATACTATATCATAAGTTGCTTACTCAACTATACCACTTTATTTTAAGTATTTTAAGAGTTTAAGAAAGGTTGGTGAAATGACACCCTAGTGATTTTTTATACTTTTACTATAGAATTATAACAACTTATACCACAAAGAATTTTACACACTCAAGAAATGCATACATACTACAGACCAGCCTGGTTTAATGTTTAACCGGGGGCCGTATTAATATTAACTAATAGTAGTTTTTATAATATACAAGCAATTCGAGAACGAGGGAGTGGGAACTTTAGAATAAATTAACACAATACTACAAAATTCATTTATATAAAATTTACAAAGTTATAATTAATATCATTTTTGTCCATTTTAGTTCAATTTATTCGCACTACATCATTATCATTTTTTAGCAAAATAACTTAACTTGTCATTTGTTTTCAGTTTTTCTTTTTCAGTTCTGCGTTTTCACACACTTAGTACAACGAATTCCGTGAGAGACGGAATTCCATCAAGTCACATAATTTTTCAAGTTTATTACGTTTGTGGGGATTTTAGAAGAGTTTGGGCGATTATTGACTTTCCAAAGATTCCACACAAAGAATCTAAAATAAAGACTTCGGCTATATGATAGCCCCACAATAAAAACTTCGGCTATAGATAGCCCTGCAATAAAAACTTCGGCTATATAATAGCCCCGCAATAAAAACTTCGGCTTTTTAGTTGATCATTATTGTTTTTTAACTTAATTTTAATTATTCTTATAAATAGTTTGCTTTGCAGATACTCACCCTATACGGAGGAGTCCGACTGGGAGGGGTCTTTTTGAATTAACACAACTGGGGGATAAGGAAGTTCAGCCACGAAGTAACTGGAAGCGGTAAGTATTTTTATGTATTTATCTTTATACATTCACGATTGATTTAATAAATTAGGTTTAATTGATAAATAACATCATGTAACTTCCAATGGACATTATAATTTCCACTCACCTGTCAACGTCTTTTTAGAAATTTAACAGATGACTTCTTAATCCATAAGGGGTGAATTCCACAGTATTATAATAAAACACACTAGGCAGTGCACTTGCTATTTGTTGCTTTGCTTAAATGTACTTTGGGGACATAAGTTCATTTTTTCATTGATTTAATCATTAACAGAAAAGTTTTACGGATCAAAAAATGCCAATATTAATAATACAAAGACTAGAATAAATAGATATAAACACGTTAGTACATGAGGTAACTTATAAATCATTTCAATAAATAAAGGAATAAAATAAAAAGTGTTTCGCAATGACTTTCGAATATATAACTATATAGACAAAACTTTTTGTATCCAAGCATGTTCATTCTGAACAAATGAATTCTACTCTATGAAAAACAAAAAAACAAAAAATGAGGGGCGTTTCCACTCCCCCTCACATCCCCCCCCACTAAATCTAAACCCCCTCCTCTGGATTTTTAAATTAATTTATTTTATCTAGCAATTAATTTAAAGGATTTTCTCTAACAGTGATTTAGAATTCAAAGATTTCCAGTAATCGGAGGTGAGATCAGAAAGAGTGGAAGGTTCATGAGGGTTCTCGAACGTTTATTAATATAATAATGTTATATAAATACTAGATTACATGAATATTTACACTTAATCAAAACATTTTTTTTCTTTAGTTAGAAGGGGATGATACAGCGTAAGAAGCAAGGCGATTGGCGGTATCTTTTTCATATTTTACAATACGTTCCCATTCTGACGTTACTAATTCTTTATGATAGTCAGACAAGGTTCCCCAATGCATCTGGTCCATGGCCAATCGTACACAGGAAGTAATAATGACCGGAATATTTGGATCTAAAGGGGGTCTAATCTCAAAATTTGATCTGTTTGAGTTCGATGACGAATATAAAGGGGAAGAAAAATTTCTGGTAAAGGTTGAATCAATAGGGAGAGTTCCACTCGACGACTGATAAGATCCAGCCTTGCCTGAGAAAATGGGGGATTTTGACTTTGAAAAGGGCGAATAATTTGTGGTTGATGTGCAGCAGAAGTGGAAGGTACTGAAGTATTTTCTGGTACCTGATATGGTGTATGCGGCACATATTGGAGACAAGATTCAATGATTTGATCGGTATTGTCAAAGTCATGAATATCCATAAGTTTTCGGGGATTTCTTGGATAATTTACTCTAGCTGGGATAGGATAATTCCCATGGGGTTGACAATTATTATTATTATATACACGACTACGAACATTACACCTATTAATAGAAAGCAAAGTACTATATTTCATCATCATGGCTTCTAGAAATCGTTTATTGGGATGTAACCCATCCGGAATTAATGGCGAGTTCATTACCAACGTTAAACTTTTTAAATATTTTTGATGAGGGGTCAATTGAGGGTCTGTTATATTAGTGTTTATTACGTAATGATGATTTAGGATTTCATTTCCCAAAATGACATTTTTGTGGGGCCACAAATACTGAGGGGTAGCTAATTTTTCAAATTCGTTATTACTATGAATTGAGTGGGCACGCATTTTTTCAGGGGCAAATACGGGGTCATCGATACCGTAACTAGCATATGGCTCACCCCAATCACGGATAAGACGTTTTTTGTTAAAAGAGTACATGTCCTGTACTGGAGGAATTACTAAAGTGACCTTAACATTTGGATTCGCATTTCTAGCAACAGTGGTAAGATGGGTCATTATGTTAGGGATCTCTTTTATCTCAAAATCAGTAACAGGTTCAAATAACGTGATTTTCCTTCCGTCATTATTTATCAACTCTTTTCTTTGCCACGCCATGGTGGTTAAGGCCCAAACAATGATATGTTGGATATCGGGAGTCATTCTCGCTTCAACTCGAGTAACGCACCCAGTTATATGCCGTCCAGGACTGAAATCTACCTGCACGTTCATACCATATCTTAACTTTAAAAGTTTTTGTTCATTTCGAAATAAACTAGCGGCTGAGGCACCCACAATTAAAAAATTCATCCTTACAATCACGCGATACGCACTGCACGTAAACTTAAACACTAATAACTTCGTCACTTTTACTCTTTAACTGGTGGTAAACGAATCACGAGTTTTTGTTGAATTACCACACAGCTGAAAAATACATTTCTATTAATCATCTTTCTAAAATGTTTGACCTATCACTATTTTTCATATACCATTAGTCAAACAAATTTTTCTTTTATAGTTTTTGTCCATGATACCTTTTAATAATTTTTTATAAAAATAAATTAAAAATAAATACATAAATAAATAATACTAAAATTAATAAATTCATAAAATAAGATAATTTGGACTGTTTAGGAGGATAATTTATATAAAGGACTGGCTATTGGGTACGGTGTATTGTTTTGTTTTTTTTTTTCTTTGAAAATCAATTACCAAAATTTTCTCCTATCTAAAGATAAGTTATTCATAACTTATATACATAGGGCCTATAAATATTAGCTAATTATTAGTTATTATTTATAAAGTAGGCATTTCCCCTTTCCCCCCCTTCCCTCCGGCTTCCCAAAACCCAGAGGATAGTAAGAGAGCAAGAAAAAGAGAAGGAAAAGAAGTCAGTAAGTGATATGCCATATGGCAAAATATATTAAGTAATAATATATTGATTGGATTCAGAATTTTTTCTGATTTATCTATAGTTTATAACGGGGATGTTCTATATAAAACATCACCTAAAAAAAATTTTTTATATATGTACCCACTCAGGGTCAAAGCAGGGTGGAGAATTTTTTCTCACATTTTTATTTTAAGGGTCAAATTTATTTAACACACTTCTACAGTAGTAGGCATCAAATAGTTGTAATGAATACCATTTAAGCATTTTAAATAACAAGGTTCTTTTTCAAATTTTGCACCATATATCACTGGATGGGGATTATTATAATAAACATGTACTGGTGTCTTCCACATTTCAGAAAAAGCAGTAATTACTTCGGGAATCGGTAACTGCCCAGGGAACTTCAATAGTCTCAATTTCTTGTTTATCTGTTTCCCCTGTATATTATATTTGACCGGGTGTTTTTCCAGTTCTTTGACTATGTTTTCACGGACCTCTGTATGTTGGTGTATTGAAGTATAAAGAAACATGGAAAGACATTTATAAAGGGAATCACCTCCTCCCGCTATTTCAATCTGGAAGTAACCTTTGGGAATATATTCAAGGGATGGATTCTCAAGAGAGGGTTCTGAATTTTCCGTTCCAGGAGATCGGGAAAGGGCGTCTGCGACAACATTTATCACCAGATATATGCCTAATCTCAAAATCAAATTCGTTGAGCTCTTCCATCGTGCGAGCCAACCTACCATCGACAAGGCTCATGTTTTGTAGATAAATAAGAGGCATATGGTCAGTATATATAACAAACTTAACTCCGCGAAGAAAAGGCCGCAATGATTTTACTGCCCAACGCAAAGCAGTGAGCTCCTTATCTATAACTCCATAGTTCCGCTGGGCTCCGTTAAAAGTCATGGAGATGTACGCTATAGGGCGGCGGATTTCATTTTGTATCTGGGATAAACAAGCCCCGGCACCGATGTTCGAGGCATCCACATGCAATTCCATAGGAGGTACATTGGGACTATAATCGGGAAACCCCAGTATTTCAGGATTCACCAGTGCTGCCTTGAGTTTTTCAAAGGCTTGCTGGCATTCGGGAGTCCAGTCTACGGAGGTTCCGCCTGTCTGACAAGACAGCGGCTTACTTATTTGGGAACAGTTAGGGATATGCCTCCGGTAGAAATTTACCATACCCAAAAATTGACGGAGATGTTTGACAGTTGTGGGAACAGGGAAATCCATAGCTCCTTGTAGATTTTTCTGCAATGGTAGTATTCCATTATTAGAAATTTTGTGACCCAAAAATTCCACTTGGTTTCTACAAAGGAAGGTCTTACGGGGCTTTAATTTATACCCGTTATTTTCTAATGCTGTAAGGACTCGTTCCAAGGTACGTAAATGATCCTCTATAGTTTTACTGAGGATGATGATGTCATCCAAGTATACCATCACCTTGGACCATGGTATTTCCTCGAGGGCGAGCATCATACCACGTTGGAAAGTGGCAGGACCATTTTTTACGCCAAAAGGCATTTTTAGGAACTCATATTGGGCAAAAGGGGTGGAAAAAGCAGTCTTTTCCACACTTTCAGGATCCATTTCGACCTGATAATACCCACGGACTAGATCAATAGTGGTAAAATAATGGTTTCCATACATGTTGTATATTGTATCAATAAGATTGGGTAAAGGGAAGGAATCTGTTTTTGTGACACTATTAAGTTTACGGTAGTCAATACATAGTCGTAACTTCCCGTCGGGTTTCCTAACAGGGACCACGGGGGCTGAAAAAGGTGATTTGCTGGGGCGGATTATATCTTGGTCCAGCAATTCTCTACACTGTTGCTCAATTTCTTGGGCCAACGGCCCTTGAAAACGTCGAACAGGTAATCTAACAGGACGGGAACACTCCACTTCAATAGTATGAGAGATATTGTTAGCTATTCGTCATGATCACCAAAACTAAGTGCGTTTTGGTGTCTTAGTAAAACCGCAATGAGGTCTTGTTTTTCTTGATCATCCAATGGTATGTCTTCAAAGTGGAATTCCTCCTTGATTTTATTGGTAGTCCATTTCTCTTCCGACCTTGAAATATCTGAAGTTTCTATGGAATGGATTTTTACCTGGGATTGAGAAGGGACGTCTTCCAAGGAAAAAAACTGACCTATATTAGTATGTTTTCTAATATAAAGGGGTCTATCTGACCCATTCATTAAAGCAACCTGGGCTTCATCATTCAATTTCACCACCCCAGGGATAGGATACAAACCACCCCCTTTATATCCCCCCTGGAAACCGACTATATCTAGGGGAGCATCAGAACATTTTACAGCTACTAATTTACATGAATATGGGGGCAAATTCACGGAATGGGCAGTTATATATAAAAAGGGATTTTGTTGCTCTCATCACTTGCTATGAGTTCTATCTTATTGCCATTTCTATGCACCAATTGTCTGGTAGTTAGATAGGGCAGAAGGTTATTTTCTTTTAGGGCAACGGCTCCTAAAACCATTGGAGCCGGCATGAATTCCATGGGGACAACTAAAAGAATAACGGGTTTAGTATTATAACTACTGTCGAGGAAATACAAAGGACTTTCTATATAAGATTCAATAGGTACAGAGTGTTCTCGCACCAAACCACTAATGGCTTTGATTTTTATGTTAGCAGCAGGTAATAACGGTAACCCTTTCATATAATGGTCTGTAATTTCGGTGCTAATCAGACTAACCCCGGCTCCATTGTCTATCATACACCCATAAAAACCTGAACTATTGGGAAATAGAGCAACGGAAATGATCAAGGGATCAGTTGAATAATTTTGACAATTTACTGTTACTGTTCGTAAGTGGTTATCCAACACAGAGTCCTCATTTTTTACTTGAGGTTCATCGGTGATTTTAGATTTATTTTCTGTGGTTGCGAGAACAACAGGGGTTTTTGCAGCATTTACGACCGAGTCAACCACTGGAATGTTCTCCACCAGGTGACTCACTCCCGGGGAGAAGGAAAGTTTAAAGCCGCCGACTCTATACGGTCTTGCAAATTCTTACAGTGGTCCTCAGTGATTCTTTTGACAATTATCACAGGGATTTAAATATGGGCGCAAAGGTAAAGATTTATCTTCATTTCTAAGAGACTGAGCCTGAACACGTTCTTCTTGAGACGTTGTATTACGGGGATTTACATTCTTAAAGTTACTATTGGTGTACTCTACAGGGGACGTCAGAGCTACTGGTTCACAGGACGGGTTGTTTCCGCCAGAAGCTCCTCTGTCTGGACAATTCATACCAGGATGAGGACCTCTACAGAACGGACAAACTGGTTTACGGACATTTTGAGGTGATCCGGGAGGTGGTTTGTAAGAACGGCACTCATTTCTTATATGTCCGCGTTTCTTACAATAGCTACATATTCCTAAATACTTGTAGCATTCTTTCATTCTATGTCCAACTTTGTCGCAAAATTCACATACGATGTTTCTCTTATCTTCAGTGTTATTCCGTGGGGCAGAAGCATTGTTTTGGAAAGTACGGGTTATTTGGCGTCGTTCATTTTGGGGATAATTATCATTATTAGGGTCTTCTCAGGGAATCCACGACGGTTATCTTGGTATTGGTAGAACCTTTCTTCAGCTGTTTGTCCGGCACTGCCAGAATTATGAGGACGACTATCTCTTGATTTAGAGCGTTTACTAACCTTTTGTCCTTGAAGGGTATCTGTCCAACTAGGAAGCAAAGAATCAATATGAATGACCGATTCCAAGGTTTCATTCAAGTCCTCCTTGGGTTGGTCCTGTCTTTTAGGTTTTACGGGGGAATCTCGGTACTCAGTGGAATATTGGGCAGAAGAAGTTGTAGCTTCACGATCATTAGATTCCAAAGAGTCCGCAAAATCCACAATTTTCTCCCAAGGGGTTATACCATGTCCATCCAAGTCTTTCATTTTCATATATTGGCGAACACAACTCTCTATGTATGGGGGTAAACTATATAAGAAGGCGGTCCGTAGAGAATCGTGCTGACGCATATCTAGACCACGATATGCACGACGAGCCAAACGTTCCAATCGGAGAGCAAACATCCGAATGGATTCTCCTCTATTACGACGAGCGGAATGATATGCCTGCAGGCGAGACTCATTCTTCCGTTTTTCTTCGTCATAGTACCAACGTACCATGTTATCTCGCACAGAGAAATAATCGCGATCTTCCTTGGTCAATAATCGGTACAGATTTAGGAAACGGCCCTCCATTTGCCTTCCAAGAAGCCGTAACCATTGGTGAGGGACGTTTGGGTAGTGCAGACTGCAATATGATTCGAAATCCGCTAAATACACCACCAAATCCTGTTCATCTTCAAATCTGTACTTACCGGGATCTACAACCTTAAGCTTTTGGGAATTTTTAAGAAGTTGGGATAAAAGTACAATGGCTTCTTCCAGAAGATCTATTCGTTGTTTTATTTCAGGGCCTGAGTACATTGCTTCATTGTCATATTCAGGTCTACGAGAAGGCCTTGTAAGTGACGGTTGTAGTAATTGTGGTTTATTTTGAGCTTTTCTAGGGATATAATGAGGATTTGGATTTATAGGAGGGTTTACCAGATCATCATGACGATCCGATAAGTCAATGGGGTGTTCATTTCCTGATCCTAATCCTAAACTTAACCTATTAGGGGAATACAAGGGAACTCCTGAGGTATGAGGAGGTTGTGAAAAATTATGG
>JABUQX010003428.1:0-22500 GCA_015478945.1 Trachelipus rathkii | reverse complement strand
AAATAAGAAAAAGTGTTAATGGAGGGAGTGGTAGGGGGGTTATAAAATTTCTTTTTTGCTTGTTTGAGTGAGTGAGATATTATGTTTTTAGGGTATGAGAGTTTGGTGAAAGTGTTAAAAATATAGTTGAATTCATTTTGTAGGAAAGGAGGAGAGCAGCAAATTCGGAGGGCTCTAAGAAAAAGGGAAGTTAAAACACCTGATTTTGTGTTGGTGGAGTGGGAAGAAAACCAATGAATGTATGAAGGGTTAAAAGTTGGTTTGCGATAAACACTGTAAAGCAAAATGGGACTGTTATCCCAGGTAAGGAGGGTGTCAAGGAAAGGTAAGGTTTTGTTGTTGGAGAGTTCCATGGTAAATTTTATGTTAGGATGGATTGAGTTGATGAAATTAAGTATGAGAGTGGGGTTATTGGTTAAAGGTGTGGAGACGAAAATATCATCAACATAACGAAGCCATGTTGTGTTAGAGAGAAGAGGGTGATTAAGTATGAAAAAATGTTCTATCAGTTCCATGAAAAGGTTGCTGAGGATAGGAGAAAGGGGAGAACCCATACTTAGTCCTGAGTTTTGTTTGTAATGTAGGTTATTAAAATGGAAGAAGTTGTGTTCAAGAGAGAGTAATATTAATTGTTTAAGTAAAGGGAAAGGGTAATCAAGAGTGTAGGTGTTTTCGTTAAAATACCTTTCTAATAAGGAGATGGTGAATGGGACAGGTACAGAGGTGAATAGAGAGGTAACATCAAAGCTGAGGATGTTATTAGTGTGAGGTGTTATGTGTTGTGTTTTTTGAATAAAATCTTCAGTGTTTTTTAGATGAGAGGGAGAGATATGTCCAAGTAAAGGCTTAAGCTGTTTGGATAACCAAGAAGATAATTTGTAAGATAATTTCTTCCCACTCCACCAACACAAAAATTTCAAGATGCGATTGTCTCGCTGAAAAATAATCAAGATATTATAGTTACCCGTTCAGATAAAGGTCAAAACTTAGTAATTATGAACAGAATTGACTACATCTCCAAATGCAATTTCTTGCTTAACGATAACACTACATACACTCTACTTAACAAAAATCCACTTCAAAACTCCCACAACATGTTCAACCAAAAACTTAAACACATCACTAAAGATTTTCCCAACCTTCTGTCTGACTTAAAACCTAGACTCCCTCGTCTTTCACAATTTTATGGCATCCCAAAAATCCATAAACAAAATAACCCTCTACGACCTATCATTTCTAACACAAACTCCGTAGCTTACAAATTATCTTCTTGGTTATCCAAACAGCTTAAGCCTTTACTTGGACATATCTCTCCCTCTCATCTAAAAAACACTGAAGATTTTATTCAAAAAACACAACACATAACACCTCACACTAATAACATCCTCAGCTTTGATGTTACCTCTCTATTCACCTCTGTACCTGTTTATTATTATTGGTATTTATTATTAGAAAGGTATTTTAACGAAAACACCTACACTCTTGATTACCCTTTCCCTTTACTTAAACAATTAATATTACTCTCTCTTGAACACAACTTCTTCCATTTTAATAACCTACATTACAAACAAAACTCAGGACTAAGTATGGGTTCTCCCCTTTCTCCTATCCTCAGCAACCTTTTCATGGAACTGATAGAACATTTTTTCATACTTAATCACCCTCTTCTCTCTAACACAACATGGCTTCGTTATGTTGATGATATTTTCGTCTCCACACCTTTAACCAATAACCCCACTCTCATACTTAATTTCATCAACTCAATCAATCTTAGTTTTGAATTTTTTTGAAAAAAGGTGTGGTGTTCAAAACCTTACCTTTCCTTGACACCCTCCTTACCTGGGATAACAGTCCCATTTTGCTTTACAGTGTTTATCGCAAACCAACTTTTAACCCTTCATACATTCATTGGTTTTCTTCCCACTCCACCAACACAAAATCAGGTGTTTTAACTTCCCTTTTTCTTAGAGCCCTCCGAATTTGCTCTCCTTCCTTTCCTACAAAATGAATTCAACTATATTTTTAACACTTTCACCAAACTCTCATACCCTAAAAACATAATATCTCACTCACTCAAACAAGCAAAAAAGAAATTTTATAACCCCCCTACCACTCCCTCCATTAACACTTTTTCTTATTTACCCATCCCTCATACCCCTCATATCAAAATCATTAAATCCTTACCTACATCTCTTAGACTAACCACCTCCAGCACATCTTCTCTAAAACGTATTTTTAAACCTCCAACTCACACTTTCAATAACATTTCCCAATGTGTATATAAAATTCCTTGTTTTAACTGTACCTCCTCTTATATTGGCGAAACTAATGATTTTACTAGACGCAAATACCAACACAAATATGACCTCACTTCTGACTCACAAAACTCGGCACTCACACTACACAGAACCCAATTCAATCACAAAATTAACATTAATGGCTTGACACCCATTTTACAAGTACTTGACCCCACCCAACGTAAACTCATTGAATCCCTTTGTATTAAAAACTTTCCCAATTTTAACAAACAACAAGGTGAACACACTCTAACCCACCTTAAACAAAATTTTTGAGCACCACACCTTTTTTCAAAAAAATCAGAAAAGAAGTTTAATTAAATATTTTTAATGATTTTTAACTTAATTTAAAATAAGAATCTTTATTTAAATATTTCATTTAGTCTTCAATTCACAGCGTCTGAAAGAGGATCCAGTAATTCAGTAAGGATCGAAAGCACACGCTCTAAACATCCCGAAGACCATTTTATTATGTGAAAATTTATTAAGAACTTTGATATATTTGCAGTTTATTATTAACTAAGGCCTCCTAACTTGATACTTACTAAACTTAGCGTTCGATCTCTTTTCTTTTCTGACTATAATAATATATATATATTATATATAATAGTATATATATATATATATAGTATTAATATATATTATTATTATATATATATAATTATTATATATATATATATATATATATATATATATATATATATATATATATATATATATATATATATACAGTGGCGGCTCGTCTATATGGGCTCCGGGGCTGGAGCCCCTCCAAATTAAAAGTGCCAGGCGTAGGATGTTGACGGAAATATAAAATTTATGTCAAAGAAAAGTGAAAAGAAATTTTTTTTAACAATTTAATACATAAAAACGTAGTAATTAATCAAGAAAATAAGAAAAGAATGCTTTTTGCAACAGCAAATTGTGTGTACGATATTTTTTTTTCAATATATCCAATAATATAAACTGTGGGCTGCTATTTTACAGCCCAGAAAAAAAGACCAACTTTATTAGTTTTTAAAAATAAGACAAACATGGCAACAAAAAGATTGCCAATTCCTATAATAATTTTTAGCATGTTGCCACTTTGGCCTTTTTGAATTTTATAACAACTTGGAGATTATACTCATATAAAATTGTATTCCAAGTTTGATCGAGTTGCTAGTTCTGTCCTTTAATGTCCTTCTGTACATATAAAGACATATATATAAAGACAAATTAAAATCAGTTCTTTCTTATGCTTCAGTGGAAGTGGACGCGGCTTTTTTTTTTTTGGGATGGGGGGGGGGGATTGTTGAAAATTTGATTTGCATAAAGGAAATAAATTCTTTATTTATTGAAAAAAATAATAAATTTTATGTGAATGCTGATAATGAGATGTTGGCATGTTGATGATTAATTTGGAAATGTGAGCCCCAAATATTATTTGTTAAAATTTGCGAGTATTTTTAAAAATTTATTATTGTTAACCATTGAAGAGAATGAAAGTTTTATTTCTTACTTTTCCTCTGAAAACCTTCAAAGAAGGGTAAGGCTCCCATCACTATAGGCGATTTCGATTTCGTACCAACAAAATTCTGATTGACAAAGATTCTTATATATATTATAGTATATAAATATATATATATATATTATATATATATATATATATATATATATATTATATGATATATATATGATATAATATATATATATATATATAATATATATATATATATTATATATAACATATATATATATTATATAATATATATATAATATATATATATATATATATATATATATATATATATATATATATATATTTATATATATATATATATTATATATATATATATATATATATAGTATATTACATTATATATATATATATATATTATATATATATATATGATATATATATCATATATATATATATATAATATATATATATATAATATATAATATATATATATATATATATTATATATATTATATATATATATTATATAAATATAATTATATTTATATATATATATATTACTATTATAATATATATATATTATATATATATATATTATAATATATATATATATATATATATATATATATAATATATATATATATATTATATATATTATTATAGTATATATATATATATATATATTATATAATTATATATATACTATATATATATAATATATATAATATATATATATATATATATATATATATATATATATATATATATATATATATATATATATATATATATATATATATATATATATATATATATATATTGTTACGTTCAGGGACGTAACTGAAGTTTCAGAAGGCTGTAGTAACAAAACTCGTTTTCGGTTGTCAAAATCTATATTGAAACAATAAACATAATTAATATATTATAAACAATTAACAATAATAATAATAATAATAATAATAATAATAATAATAATAATAATAATAATAATGATACTAATAATTGCATTGTGAAAAATAGATATTAAAGTTACGCATAAAATGATACGTTTTCTCTTTACATTTTTTAGGGAAACTATTACATAAAATATATGAAATTTTGAACGTAGCTTCGCTGTATTATTGAATAAAATACTAAAAATTACTTAAAATTAAATAATCGTATTGTATAATGAAGAACATAAAATTGCTGCATCTTTTTTACTAATACACAATTGCCAAAAAAAACACAGAATCGTAAAGTATCACAAAAGCAAGTATGGAATAATAAGAACTAGGTTTCACAAGTCACTGACCTTGTATCATTCGAGGGTAAAGACTACACTGAAGATTGAATGAGCATTAAACGTTAATAAAATCACTGATGCTCACAAGATCAATATTCATAAGATTTGGCAAATTGTTTGTAATGAAAACAGGTTATTTGGGACGAAATAAAGGAGCGGTTCCAGAAAGCTTGTTCAAGGCGATAAGATGGCGGGATCGATTGACCAATAGCAAACAAGGATGGAGTCACGTGAGAAGTATGACGATAATACTGAAAAGGAAGAAGTGGAACGAGACATGGCTCCCCTCCCGAACAGCGGAGCTCGAGAGGGATTAAGGCGAAAAGCGAACCACTGGACGTAATGTGCGTCCATAACGCGATGTAGAACGAAGTGGACCAGACGGTAAGGTTGCAGTCGGAATGGGTTCCGGATTCGGAGAAGGAATCGGTGTTGGAACAGGAGACAGAGGTGTCTGCATCGGAACAGGAGGCGGAGATGTCGTAGCGCGGGGCGCTGAAGTAGTTGGCGAAGTAGCGACAACAGCTGAGGGAGTTGGCAAAAGTTCAGGTTCGTTTGGAGAACAAGTTGATGTAAAAGGCAGAATGGGCATGAAGTCGATATTATCTTGCGAAGTAGAGGTAGATGGTGCGGGTGCCGAAGGTGGAGGAGGAGTGGTGGAAGAAGCGGGATCATGTTCGAAATAAGCCGGTTTGATCCTATCCACTGATATGTTTTCTGTTTTGCTCCCCTTCTGTAAGGTGAAAAACTTTCGATAACGTTTTAATACGAGGAAAGGTCCGTCATAGCGGGCTTGCAAGGGGCTACGGTGTGAATCATGCCGAACTAATACATGAGAGCAAGTCTCCAAATCCGCAGGCATGTAGGTAGGACGGGGAGGGTGGCGTGGCAAAGACGGCTTCCATGCCTCAGTACATTGACGAAGGCGAGCCAGGAAGGTGTGCTGGTTCGTAGTTTTTGGAGAGGGAAGTATAAACTCACCAGGTATTCGGATGGTGGTGCCATAGACGAGCTCAGCAGTTGAGCATTTGAGGTCTTCTTTGTACGAAGTTCTGATACCGAGTAGTACAAGAGGAAGAGTTTCGGACCAATTGTCCGGTGTTCCATGGGCCATAAGAGAGGCCTTTAGCTGTCGGTGGAACCTCTCTATGAGCCCTTGAGCTTGCGGATGGTAGCTGCAAGAGCGAAGGCGCTTAGAGCCGATTAAAGTCATAAGGTCCTTCCAGAGGTGAGACTCAAACTGCCTACCCTGGTCTGTGGACACAGTCGACGGAGTGCCAAACCTGGCTATCCAGTTGTACAGAAATGCCTGAGCAATTGTCTCGCTGGAAGTATCACGCAAGGGAATGGCTTCTACCCATCGAGTGTACCGGTCAATGCAAGTGAGAATGTGGGTGAAACCATTTGAGGATGGTAAAGGGCCGACTAAATAATGTGCACTGGGTCAAAACGTTCAGCCAGGGGAAGTAAATTGCTGAAGAGGGCGACAGTGTGGCCTGTTGCACTGTTGATTTTTGACAGTTGAGGACACTGCGGTTGTCACTGTTTAACATTCCTTTAGTAAGGACGGCCCAAACGAAATGCTTACCTGATCTTGACTATGACTACCTTTTACCCCTGGTGCGCACGTCGTGAATGGTGGTGAAAAACCCTTTCTTACGGCATGGGGGTAGTACTACTGGACGAGGATGTTGCGGAAGAGACATCGCCATATCCAAAAGGGCGGAAAACCCAAAAATTTCTACGTTTGGATGTGCGTTAGGAAGAAGCACTAGAAAAAAACCATGGTCTTCGAGTTTGCTGCAGACGAGCCATTTCAACGAAATCAATGTCTGGTAAAGCGAGAGACTAGCGTTAGATTCGGGAAAGAGCATTCGGCAGGGAATGTTTGTCTGTTTCCTTTTTATATGGGCGGATATCAGTGTTTGAAGTGGGCAGATGAACTCAAGGTTGGCGAGCTTCACGGAGGTGACTGTTTCACTGTGGAAGCTGTAATGGCATGCGTGATGGGTAGATGATCAGTTTACAACATGGAATTCCCGACCTTTCTATGAAATAAACGGAAATGCGTTATTAGCTAATAAAATTTGCGAGAAGTTTCCCTTCCAAATTGCGCTGGATTATGCGTGTTTCAGGCGGCTTTGGAACTTTTTAGAAAAGGAAAGCTAATGGACGCCATTCGTTGTCAATAAATTGTTGTAGCACAAAAGCTCCAGCTGCGAAAGTTCTGAAGCGTCTGTGTGTGATTCTGATTCGGGGCTGGTGTCGATTGGAGAATATAAAGTAACACGGAAGAGGGCAAGGCTTCCTGATTGGCGTGTGAAGGCAGTAGGTAGCTTTCGTCGTTTCCAATCGTACGAGTGGACAGAAGCAGGCAGAACCTTTACGTGGATGCTTAAGAAGTGCGTGGAGCGGAAGGAGAATTTTTGCAGCGGACGGTATGAAACGATGGTAGAAGTTGACCATCCCTAAAAAACGACGGAGTTGACGCTGTTTTACAGGCTTCGGAAAGTCACGAATGGCTGCCACACGATCCTCAAGGGGACGTATACCTTCGGCAGAGATCGTATGTCCGAGAAAAGTTAAGGATGAAACTCCGAATTCACATTTGGAAGAATTGACACATAGACCAAATTCACTAAGTCTGGTAAAAACTTGCCTGAGATGTGAAGTATGTTCTTCCTGAGAGGCACTGGCAATCAATAAGTCGTCTATGTAGGCGAAAACGAAAGGTAAACCACGTAATACTGAGTCTAGAAGACGTTGAAATGATTGACTAGCATTTCGTAAACCGAAAGGCGTTCGGAGAAATTCGTAAAGGCCGAAAGGAGTGATAATGGCAGTCTTATGAATGTCTTCCGGATTGACGGGAATTTGAAAAAAGGCGCTGATTAAGTCAATTTTTGAGAAGATAGTACAACCAGAGAGGTGGGATGTGAAATCCTGTAGATGAGGGACATTATAGCGGTCCGGGCGGGTGATCGCATTCAGGCAGCGATAATCGCCAGTCGGGCGATAATCCCCATTTGGTTTGAGAACCATATGTAATGGAGAGGCGTAATCGGACTTTGAGGGGCGGATGATGCCCTTCTCTAAGAGAGATTCAAATTCTAGCTTTGCCGCTTTGAGTTTATCTGGTGCAAGACGTCGTGCATGAGAGAATGGAGGTCTGCCAGAAGTTTCAATGTGATGAACAACATTATGTTTCACAGGAGGGAACTTGGAGACTGGAGAAAGAAGCTCTGGAAAATCGGTGATTAATAATGATTCAAAAACATTATTAGATGGAGAAAGATGTATGCCACTGATGGAAGCAGATGCACGAATACAAGCGGATGAGAAATGTGTCTCAAAATCAATGATGCGGTTGTGGTTCATGTCAACAAGAAGGTTGAAGTGGGACAGGAAGTCTGCACCTAATATTGGTAATGTGACGTCAGCTATCGTGAAGTCCCATATAAAATCACGACGGAACGAGAGCGTTAAATGGAGTCGTTTGGTACCATAAGTGTTAATGGTGGTACCGTTGGCAGCGCGTAAAGAGCCTGATGCTTCTGGAGCATGAGTTTTCCCGAGGATGGAAAGTGGCACAGCGGAAATGGAAGAACCGCTATCTACGAGATAAGATAGTTTGGTGGATGGATCGTAAACACAAAGCAAGTTGGACGCTTTTGAAACCACTCCGAGCGAATTTACAGAGTGGTGTTTAAGTTTAAATTCCCGAATGTACAAGGCTTAAGACATGACCGAGTTTGATCTCCAAAACGTTGATGGTTCCTACAAATACCCTGTTGGTTATGTGATGGAAACTGAACTAAAGCCTGAGAATCAACAGAAGAAGAGGCGAGTTGACGCGAAGGTGTAGGTGAGCGACGGTACGAACGTCTTTGCAGAGTAGGAGAGCGAGAATGATGACCGTAATTGTATGTAGAATAAGTATTTGGTGCATTGGGAGGGGGCGGGGGGTATGAAGGATTGGGAGGAGGCTGGGGGTATGAAGGAGTGGGAGGAGGCTGGGGGTATGAAGGAGGTAGTGAATAAGGATGAGGAGAGGATGAAGGATGAGGATACTGTTGTTGAGGATAAGGATATTGTTGTGGAGGATAAGGATATTGTTGTTGAGGATAAGGAGAGGGAGGGGGAGGAGGAGGGGAAGGAGGAGGATGGGAGGAAGGAGCAGTGTAACGCGTTTCTAAAGCTCGTAATCTCGTAGTTAAGTCCATGATGGTGTTCTGTAACACCTGTAGTTGTGATAAAATATAAGCATTTTCAGTGGGCGGCGGTGGGTGCCTAATGGCATTGACTGACTCATTTACATGCGATAGCGACGCTGGTGGTAAGTTATTATTACCTGAGGGATCCGTGATATGCGAAACTTGTGATGGTATGTCTGCTGTCGTAAGAGGTTTCGCTTTACAAACCCTATCTGCATAAGTAGCGAGCTCTTGCAATGAGCAGTTTGGATCAACCGTTGCTAAACGCAGTTGCATCTCTGTGGGGAGTTTTTGTAGAAAGAGATGGCGAACAATATGAATACAATTACCTACGGGAGGACCGTCAAGGAGATTTAGCATATCTGATAGCAGTACTGAAGGAAGACGGTCTCCAAGAGAGCCACCAGTCAAAAGTTTTTTTACTTTTTCGGCATCGGTTTCCCCAAGCCGGTTCAAAAGTTCGGATTTCAGTTGAGTATAGGGCTGGTTGTGGGAATGTAAGGAGGGTAAAACGTCTTTCAAACGCTGCAAAACGTGAACTGGCAATATATTTAGGAGGGCCCGAAATCGGGCAGGTTCGGTGGTTGTTTCAAGCTGGAGCTCGAGCAGCGTAAAAGTGAGATCCAAGTCATTGTTGATGAATTTACCGGAATATACACTAGATGATTCCCTGTCTGAAGCAGGCTGTTGGGAAATTACGTTCATATTTTCAGTATTTGCAGCGTCAGGGGGGGACATAGTTGAAAAATATTTATATAATACGATTGAAAAATATTTTCGAAAATAATATTACGAGAAAAAAAATATGCTTAAGATGCGATTTGCACACGCTATATATGATATAAAATGTGGTCAGAGACCAAATAATAGACTAAATACTACAAAAAGGTATGCAATGGATGAGGAAAATATATAAGCGGCCGCTTGTACGGGCTAGAATAATGTAAAAATAAATGATTAAAATTGTAAAAATATTAGGAGGACAATTACGAAATTAAATGCGCTAAAAACGCAACTTACATACGCTGATATGAAAAATATGATGGTCGGAGACCAAAGACAGAGTAAATTTTAACAAATAGGTGTATAAATGGTAACAATAATATATAGTAAGCCGCTTTTATGGGCCGAAATGATTTAAAAATAAATAATTGAAATTGGTAATTCGGGCCAGAAATGGGCCTGATAATATTTCAAAAAAAAATTTTTTTTTAAATTTGTTCAGTAAAATAAATTAATAATTTTTTTAATATTATGGAATTAAACTTCTGCTTCAAGATGTGATTGCAGAAATGCCGGGATAGCGACGGCAAAACTCCAGGGGCATCAATGTTACGTTCAGGGACGTAACTGAAGTTTCAGAAGGCTGTAGTAACAAAACTCGTTTTCGGTTGTCAAAATCTATATTGAAACAATAAACATAATTAATATATTATAAACAATTAACAATAATAATAATAATAATAATAATAATAATAATAATAATAATAATAATAATAATGATACTAATAATTGCATTGTGAAAAATAGATATTAAAGTTACGCATAAAATGATACGTTTTCTCTTTACATTTTTTAGGGAAACTATTACATAAAATATATGAAATTTTGAACGTAGCTTCGCTGTATTATTGAATAAAATATTAAAAATTACTTAAAATTAAATAATCGTATTGTATAATGAAGAACATAAAATTGCTGCATCTTTTTTACTAATACACAATTGCCAAAAAAAACACAGAATCGTAAAGTATCACAAAAGCAAGTATGGAATAATAAGAACTAGGTTTCACAAGTCACTGACCTTGTAACATTCGAAGGCAAGGGATGCACTTAAAACAAATGGAGCATTAAACGTTAATAAAATCACTGATGCTCACAAGATCAATATTCATAAGATTTGGCAAATTGTTTGTAATGAAA
Source organism: Trachelipus rathkii (assembly GCA_015478945.1). Taxonomy (NCBI): domain Eukaryota; kingdom Metazoa; phylum Arthropoda; class Malacostraca; order Isopoda; family Trachelipodidae; genus Trachelipus; species Trachelipus rathkii. The sequence continues at coordinate 11,319 of JABUQX010003428.1, read as the reverse complement.
ACAGGTTATTTGGGACGAAATAAAGGAGCGGTTCCAGAAAGCTTGTTCAAGGCGATAAGATGGCGGGATCGATTATCGACCAATAGCAAACAAGATTGGAGTCACGTGACAAGTATGACGATAATACTGAAAAGGAAGAAGTGGAACGAGACAATATATATATATATATATATATATATATATATATATATATATATATATCAGAGGTGGGCACCCGCAACTTTTTTTTTAGTCCGCAATTCGCAATTCCGCTATTTTTGTGGGGCATTCCGCAGTTCGCAATTCCGCAACTTTTTTCTGCTTCGCCAGTCCGCTATCGCAATTCCGCAATTTCGCAACTTTTTCTTTTTCGCCAGTCCGCTATCGAAATTCCGCAATTCCGCAACTTTTTTTGCTTCGCCAGTCAGCTATCGCAAATTAGCTAATTCTATTGCTAATAATTATTTTTCACTACTGAAGTCTACCACAGTCCGCTAACTCTTTATTGGCGGTTAAAAACATAATTTCCGATAAAATTACCTTACAATTTATATATTTATTTAATTTTATATTTTAATGTTATTTTTATATATAACAATTAACAAGCTTTATAGCAATGACTTGTTTATATATATATATATATATATATATATATATATATATATATATATATATATATATATATATATATATATATATATATATATATATTATATATATATATATATATATATATAATATTATTATATATAGTAGAGAAAGAGTAGAGAGTTATATATATATATATATATATATATATATATATATATATATTTATTATCTAATTTTCTTCCTCTAAGACTGGGGATAACATGCACCGGAAACAGAAAGTAGTAGAAGAACATGATTAAAGTAAGAAAAGTCCAGCCTTACCGGTCCCTTTGATAATTTATTAGTGAGAACAACTCTGTCGCAGTCAGAAAATCCACCCTAGATCATCACGCGGAACCGCGACATCATCTCGTCAATGTGGGGTTCATCCTTTGGCCCAGGTACGCCAACCTACCCCTACAAAACCCAGTCATTCACCCTATTATGCACCTTTCTTTTCTGCCTCTGACAAACTTACATTTCTCTCCTCCAGACATTCCTTTTCTGACTCAATCATCAGTCAACTTTTTGTTCGGTCTCCCAGCCGGTCGATTCACAACACACACACACACACACACACACACACACACACACACACACACACACACACACACACACACACACACCACTATACATCCCCTAACCAACCGACTGTCATCCATCCTTTCCACATGACCAAACCATCTCAACGTACTTTCATTTATTCTCTCATTTATCCCTTTCTTCACACCACACAACTCTCTAATACGTTCATTCCTCATTTTATCAATTCTTCTCGCACCTAACACGCCCTTAAGATTGTCCATCAACATATTTTACTTCAGATCACTACCTCTTATTCCAGACCATAGTCTCACTACTATGCATTAATACTGGTAACAACATACCCTCATGTAAGAACCTAGTGCACTCAAGACTTAGTCCCTTTACATCCACCAACGATTTAATTGCACCAGCCACCTTCCTGCCTTTCACAACTTTCCTACTACACTCTGCATCATCTGTTCCCTTATCATCCAACATATATCCTAAATATTTAAAATCAGACACTTGTTCCAGTTGCTCACCCTCTAACGTAACTTCACACCGAGGACTGTCCTCACTCACAACCATAACCTCCCTCTTATCTACCACTCACATCCTTACTCACATCCTACCAAATCTCTCTACCAATCCTCTCAAACTCTCTTCAGATTCACCACACAATGCCAAATCATCCGCATATAATAGGTAGGGCACCTTCCACTCTCTTCCATTCTCCATCATTCTAACACCATCTCCTGCCACCCAAACCTCTAATTCTTTCATAACCCAATCCATATGCAAATTGAATAACCAAGGAGACTTAACACATCCCTGCCTCACTGCTATTAATATTAAACCAATCACTTTATTCTTGTACACGCTTCACTATCGTCATACATACTTTTGATTCCATTCAGAAGCCTACCACCAACACCATATATCACTAAAACCTGCCATAGAGCTTCCCTATTAATCCTATCATACGCCTGTTGCAAATCCATAAAACCTAAATACAATTTATTCTTCTTCTCCCTCATTTTCTCAATCATTTGTTTTAATGTAAATATTTGATCCACACATCCTCTACCATTTCGTAAACGTACCTTGTTTTTTTAGCAATCAGTCCCAGTCACTTGACGCACTCTTTCTACCAAAATACCAGCATATATATCTTCCCTACAACACTCAACAAAAAATTAATTCCCCTATAATTCCTACAGTTACCCTACTTTCATTTGCTCGATAAGGTTGACATTCTGCTACCCCTCCAATCCCCCGGAATACCTCCATATACGCTTGAGCTGCACAATTTCCAAATCCATTCATTCACCATCTCAACTCCGTTCTTGCTCATTTCACCAGCAATTTCATCTATACCTGCAGATTTACCATTCTTCAACTGTCTCACTCTACCCATTACCTCCTCCTTATTAATGACCTCATCCCAAAAATATCCATTCCTTCCTGCACCATCAAACCCACACACATTCACTATCACCTCTTCATTACTACCAATGTTATGCAGATTTTCTGTTCCTTCACACTCCCCTCATATCCATTTCATCAGTTACGAGCACCATCCCTATTCATTATTCTGCATGTTCCTCTAATTTTCATTCTTAACCTTTCGCGCTTCCTTCCAGAAGAGCTTCCTATTCCCTTGAAGTCCCCATTCATCCTCCTTCCAAACTGTTCAGTTATCTCTTTTTTTCCCCTCTTACGTATGCAGCTTTTATATTTCTTTTTTCCTCCTTTTATTATTCCAAACATCTTTCTTTTGAAACTTCTTCATATATATATATATATATATATATATATATATATATATATATATATATATATATATATATATATATATATATATATATATATATATATATATATATATATATATATATATATATATATATATATATATATATATATATATATATCAAGCCAGTTCCCATTCATTCGTTCAAGCATGTGTCCATTCACAAGTATTTATAATTGTTCAAGTACGCTAACAAGTACAAGTACTCTGTGAATTTGTCTAAGTGCCATACAAAGGCCAAGTACATGGTATCAAGCACAAGTACAAGTACAAGTACTTTATGAAACTTATTTCCATATATATATATATATATATATATATATATATATATATATATATATATATACATATTTGTATTAGGTGGAAGGGGGCTGTGACCACCACTGAGGAGTCCAAAGCAGCCCCCCGGGACGAAACGCCAATTCATCGTGACAACGCTCACTCTCTTCAACATCATCTAGTCTTCAGCTAATGAAGGTGGTTCTCAAGACAACTACTTACCTTTCTTAATAATATATATATATATATATATATATATATATATATATATATATATATATATATATATATATATATATATATATATATATATATATATATATATATATATATATATAATCATCACCACCCATCTTATCTCCCCAAGACTGGAGGCAAGGTGCGTAACATATACCGGAAACATAAATATATTAGAAGAATATGAAGCAAGTAGAAAGAAAGCCCAGCCTACCGCCCTTATACCAATTAGTGAGAACTCAAGTTGCAGCCGTAGAAAATCCACCATTTTCACGGACCAGTGACACCCCTCAACTATAACCTCCTCTCGTCAATGTGGGCTGTTTCGGCCCAGGTGGGCTACAAGCAAACCACCTCTCCTCACAAAACCTACCATTCACTCCTGTTATGCACCTTCTCTCGCCTCTGCCAAACTCACATTTCTTCTTCCAGGCATTCCTTCTGACTCATATTCCACTTTTTTCTTCTGCCTCCCATCCTGTCGATTCCCAACACACTTAATACATCCGTTTAACTGACCGTCTGTCATCCATCCTTTCTACATGACCAACGACTTAACGTACTTTCATTTTATTCTCTCATTTACCCCAATCTCCACACCAAACAACTCTCTAATATGTTCATTTCCTCATTTTTTCATTTCTTTTCACACCTACACCACTAAGATTGTCCATCTGAACACATTGTAATTTAGATCTATACTCTTATTCCAGACCATAGTCCCACTACTATACATTAACACGGGTTAACAACATACCTCATGTAAGACCCTAGCGCACTCAACACTTAGTCCTTTTACATCCACCAACGATTTAACTGCACCAGCCATCTTAGTGCCATTCCATACTCTTTTCCTACTACACTTTGCATCATCCGCTCCCTTTTCATTCAACATATATCCTAAATATTTAAATTCAGACACTTTTTCCAGCTGTCACCATCTAACATAACTTCATTAATTGAGGTCTGTCCTACCACAACCATAACCTTTAGTACTTATCTACACGTTTACTTTCAAACCTTTCTTTACACACCCTACCAAATCTCTCTCTACTAGTCCTTCAAACTGTCTTCGATTCGCCACACAAAAATCAAATCATCCCTCATATAATAGTGTAGTAGTGAATCCTCCAATTCCTCATCCATCTCTCCATCATTCTAACTCTATCCCTGTCACCCCTACCTCTAATTCTTCTTCTTTCATAACCTCATCCATATACAAATTGAATGCCAAAGAGACATACCACATCCCTGGTTCTACTCCGCTATTATTAAAATAAACACTTTCGACTTATTTATTCTTACATACTGTTTCACTATCAGTCATAAATTTCTGATTCTATTCAGAAGCTACCACCAACACCATATCATTAACACCTGCCATAGAGCTTCCCTTATTAACTCTAATACTGCCTGTTGCAAAATCCATAAAACCTAAATACAATTTTTTTCTCCTCCTCATTATCCCAATCATTTGTTTCAATACAGATTTGATCCACACATCCTCTACCAGAATTTCTAAACGCACCTTATTTCCCAATTAGTTTTTCACCGTCTATCAGCCATCATACCTCCCTCTCCTCTTCCTCACAAATATCAAACCACTACCCTATAATACTTACAGTTACCTTTTCCCCTTACCCTTATATAAGGTATATAAGCCCTTATTTTTAACTTTAAAAGGATCTAAAACTGACATGACTTTAGGCTTTATTGAGCATAAAATTGCTATTACATTTTATCCTGCAAATAGATAAATAAATACATTACTAAATCATTCATAATAATACACACACACACACACACACACACACACACACACACACACACACACACACACACACACACACACACACACACACACACACACACACACAATGATATTTCGGCCTTGACCTTGCCAGATACCATGGGTCAATTTTGACCCACGCTAACTTATAATAATAATAATAATAATAATAATAGTACAATCATCCCTCCTTCAAGGGATTTAAGCAATGGTAAAAAGCTTATGAAATTTGAATACAAACAATGTGATTTCACAAAACTGAATATAATCTTTTAAACAAAAATTCTATAACTAACTTTATGAATTCTGAATACAAACAATGTGATATCACAAAAACAGAACATAATAGTTTAATCAAAATTCGTTCAATCAAAATTCTATAACTTTACAAATTTAGTCGATCCACTGGTCTTCGATCACGAGTAGACCTTCGTAATACTAATGGGTCTTCATCGGGGGTAGATAAAGTCTTGGTGCCCATCTCAGGTTCATTTGAAATGTCTGCATGCCGTTCACCTGCATCATTAGATTCAACCCGCTCACGTCCACTGTCAATATCATCGGGCAGAAGAGGTGAATCATCAGCAACAACAGTATGAGGCTCAGACACATTTTCATCAGGAGAAATAATTACCTTAGGACAAGGGGAGAGGTCCTTAATGGAAACTGTATCCTCCCTTCCATTGTCGAATCGTACATGAGCATATGTAGGAGTAACCTCTAATAGTTTCACCTGTTCAACTAATGGATCATCCTTGTTTCTAATATATTTACGTAAATATACCAAGCTTTGGGGAGTAAGCCAACTAGGTAAACTGATTCCTGTCGTACTACGACGAGGGAATTTAAAGAAACGCTCATGAGGGGTGCAATTTGTGGCAGTACACAAAAGAGATCGAATGGAATGGAGGGCATCGGGAAGAACTGATTCCCAACAGGTGCCAGGCAATTTTTTAGAAGCCAAAGCCAAAGAAATGGATTTCCAAACCACTCCCACATATCTTTCACATTGAGCATTTCCAGTTGGATGGTAGGGAGTACTCCTACTGGAAGCTATACCCCTCTCAAAAAGAAACTGCTTCACAGCAAAAGACATAAAGCTAGAACCACGATCCGAGTGCACGTAAGCAGGCATGCCAGTTAGGGTGAATATTTGAGTTAAACAAGAAATTACTGTATTGGCAGAAGTATCTCGACAAGGAATTGCAAAGGGATAACGCGAATACTCGTCCACCGCAATGAATAAATATTTATTGAGAGATTGAGAGATTAATGGTCCTTTAAAGTCTATACTCAATCGATCCATAGGATTCATAGCCTGAATAAGAGTGGTAGGCTTCGGTCTGAAGAACTGCGGTTTCAATCCAGCACATACATCACATTGTGATACAATACGTTTAATTTCATCCAAGGAGTAGGGTAAGTTGCGACTCCTTATAAAATGTGACATTCTTACAACACCAGGGTGACATAAACCCCTGTGTAGTTCAATTAAATCAGATACAGAAGCAGCAGAACAAAAAGCTCTACTCATTGCATCGCCAGCAATATTTAACTTCCCAGGTCGATGTACAATCTCATATTTGTATGACTGGATTTCAGTACGCCATCGCATAATTTTTTCATTCTTGATTTTTCCTTTGTGGTTCTGACTTAACATGTACGATATCGACCGCTGATCAGTTATTAATTTAAAAGGTCTAGCTAACAGAAATGTCTCCACTGTCTAATAGCTTCAACAATAGCATAGCACTCCTTCTCAAGAGAACAATGATTTTTCTCCGAGGAGTTCAGAGTGCGAGAAAAAAAAGCTACTGGCCGTCCTTCCTGTTGCAGGACTGCTCCAATACAGCTATCAGATGCATCCGTTTCTACTGTGAATTCTAGAGTTTCTTCAATATGCATTTTCACAGCATTAATAATAGAAGTTTTTAAGGTGTCAATAGCAGCCTTAGAAGCCTCACCCAGAGGGAATGATACATCGATTAAGGGGCGAATTTTTTCTGAGAATTTGGGAATCCATTTTGCATAATAAGCAAACAAACCAAGAATCCTATCCAATGACTTTTTATCCCTAGGATATGGTAAAGTACGTATGGGATCTAAACGAGCAGGGTCAGGACGTAATTCATGCTCTCTAATTTCATACCCTAAGACACATATAGAAGTTTGAGAAAACTTAGATTTTTCCATATTGAGAACCATACCACACTCTTCAGCTGCTCTAATAAATCGTCTAAGATTGACATCATGAGATTTTTTATCAATTCCGCAGATTGTTAAATCATCTAAATAGCAAAAAGTGTCCCTTAAATCATACTTGTCAATAAAAGTATCCATCACTCTCTGGAAAGCAGCAACACCATTGGTAAGTCCAAAGCTGAGCCTATTAAATTCATACAACTTTCCACAGGCTTCAAATGCAGTGTATTTCTTATCATCTGGATGCAAGGGAACCAAGTGATATGCTGACGTTAAATCGATAACAGAGTATACAGAATACTTTGCAATGTTATTAACCAAGTTTTCAATATTTGGCAAGGGATAAGCATCAAGATATGTATATCGATTCACAGTAGTTGAATAATCTATAACCATCCTCTTCTTGGAATTATTTTGAGTAATCACAAGTACTTGAGCTCTCCAGGGACTCTGAGAAGGTCGTATAATCTCTTCCTTTAATAAACGCTCTATCTCCAACTTAATGAAGTTCACATCAGATGAATTGTATCTTCGAGAAGGAGTAGCAATAGGCTTCACATTAGGTGTTAGATTCTGAAAAATTCGAGGTGGTTCAATATTTAAGGAAGTCAAACAACTAAACTCCATTGTAGGCAAAGGACCCCCAAATCCCCAACTAATAGATTTATGATTCTTCAAGAAAGGGAGTCCCAGAATAATGTCTTGGCACAGTCCAGGCATGATTAGCATCCTCACATTCTTATATTCTCTCGAATTTAGTGTCAGATCAACATAACAAATGCCTTCCACTTTTTGAGTAAACCTTGAGGTAGCCATAGTTATCATACCACAATAAGGGTCAACCTTGAAGCAGTGCTGTTTAACAACACTTGATGAGACAAAATTTTCACTGCTACCTGTGTCCAAAAGAGCATTAAAAGTATTATGTCCAATTATCACTTCCACCACAGAAGAATTTAATCCTAAAGTAGAACAAGAAGACTCTACAATTGTCAACAGTGTAGCAGTAGGAACACTTGCTGATGTTCCAGGATTTGCAAATATTTCACTCTTAGGTCTACGACATACCGATGAAAAGTGTCCCTTAATTTTACACTTATGACATATGGCATCCCGAGCAGAACACTTCTGCCTTGAATGAATTTTGGAGGACCCACAAAAGAAACATTTCCAAGGTCTCGCTGCAGCTCCAATGTCCTGGGACATTCCAGAAGCTGCAGGGCCTTCGTCAGAATCAACTATTCCAGCTTCAGAAAATTTGTTAGAAGAGACAGGTAGATCAGCTGTTTTAACATGAGCCAACGCTATTTTAGAGAGATAACTCTGGGAATCTTTACCAGCAATTTCCAGAGCTCTAGCCTGCTCCACAGCGTTATCAAGAGATAAATTCTTATTTTCCAAAAGTCTAGTCCTAATAAGACTAGAGGACAATCCAGCTATAAAAGCGTCCCTAATACTTTGACTTCTATGTTCCTCAGCAGAGACAGACCTATAGTTACAATCAATGCTGAGTGAATACAATACTCTTACATAATCATCAATAGTTTCATCACTCTTCTGATGACGGGTATACAATTTATGGCGGGCCACAACTTCATTCGGGGTTTTGATAAACAAATCTTTCAATTTCTTAATAGCATCACTGTAACGAGAGCAATCAGATACAACCTCAAAATTGTCAGATGATAAGGAATTAGCTAAAAGTCCCAAATTACAACTTTCGGAATCAGAAGCGATGCTTTCTTTATACCTCTCAAAAATGTACAGCCAATGCTTAAAAATCTTCGGAGCCTCAGGAGATGAGGGATGTATTTCGAGTCTGTCCGGCCGAAGTCCACGTTCCATTTTGTTTATAGTATCAAACGTCCAAGAATAAAAAGAATTATGCTCAATAAATTGTAATATAAGCCCTTATTTTTAACTTTAAAAGGATCTAAAACTGACATGACTTTAGGCTTTATTGAGCATAAAATTGCTATTACATTTTATCCTGCAAATAGATAAATAAATACATTACTAAATCATTCATAATAATAATAATAATAATAATAATAATAATAATAATAATAATAATAATAATAATAATAATAATAATAATAATAATAATAATAATAATAATAATAATAATAATAATTATATAATAATAATAATAATAATAATAATAATAATAATAATAATAATAATACACACACACACACACACACACACAATAGCGCGTGATTCAATATTGACCTCCAAGTCTAAAGTGTACTTAGAAAGTTAAAATCATATACTTAATTACTTTGTCGATATATATATATATATATATATATATATATATATATATATATATATATATATATATATATATATAGTATATATATATATATATATATATATATATATATATATATATATATATATATATCAGTCATAAACTTATAACTTTTCACACGAGTGCGAAAAATATATATATATATATATATATATATATATATATATATATATATATATATATATATATATATATATATAGTTATATATATATATATATATATATATATATATATATATATATATATATAAATATATATATATATATATATATATATATATATATATAGATATATATATATATATATATATATATATATATATATATATATATATATATATATATATATATATATATATATATATATATATATAACGAAAACTCTTTAACTGCAATACGTCCTTATTTATTTGAAGGAAAAATTTAATTTTTCACGTCCTTTTGAATAAAGCTATGTTTATTTATGTGTATTATATGCATAAGATTGACTCAAAGCCTGACATAGGCCTACCAGAATTTTTAAATAATTATTTTAATTATATAAAGGTAAACAACACTTAATTAATAAAAATGTTACATATAATTAAAATTCAATAAAGCACAACACCTTCACTGCCTCTATTCCAAAACTTAACACAGCAAATATATGGTAAACATTTATTTTCACTCTGCCACCATAAGTGAAAATATCGTACATTGATAGATAGATAGATAGATAGTTAGATATATAGATAGATAAATAGATAGATAGATAGATAGATAGATAGATAGATAGATAGATAGATAGATAGAGAGAGAGAGAGAGAGAGAGAGAGAGAGAGAGAGAGAGAGAGAGAGAGAGAGAGAGAGAGAGAGAGAGAGAGAGAGAGAGAGAGAAGAGAGAGATAGGAGAGAGAGAGAGAGAGAGAGAGAGAGAGAGAGAGAGAGAGAGAGAGAGAGAGAGAGAGAGAGAGATTCAAAATCTTTTTTTCAAATTATTTCGTACGATTTCACTAGGTGAGCGAAAGTTTCGTACTCGCGAAATTTGCTTATTTTTTCGCTCAACAGCAAGGTATGACGCTTGGCTTTTTCCTATATATTTTATATGAAATATGAAGATCTACCCGTACGCCCATAGCTTTGAAATTTACTCTTAAGAACAGAGTAGGAAGGAAAATTTCCAAATGAATTTAATTATTATAATTGTTATTACTAAAGTAGTTGATTTTCTTTAAATTTATTTTATAAATCAGTTTCTTTTTTACACTTTCATATAAAATTTTAATAATTTATTTTACTTTACCATTTAAATTATTTTATTAAAAAGACTAAAAAATATTGGGTAGGAGCTACCTACCCTGCCTACCCTATGTATACGCCCCTGATATATATATATATATATATATATATATATATATATATATATATATATATATATATATATATATATATATATATATATATATATAGTATATATATTGAAGGGCGCAATGAAAAACGCGAAAGCGTTTCTACGATAAATGCGAAAATCGTTAAACACCTAAATTAAACTTCGAACGAAGTAATGTTATG
>JABUQX010003427.1:15000-17500 GCA_015478945.1 Trachelipus rathkii | reverse complement strand
ACTTTTTGTTATTTAAAAATGTTTAAAAAATTGGACATTTCATTATATTTTATATTTATTACTGGTTTGTGTTTCCTTAAGAGCAATGATTCCCCTAGGCGCAATTCATAAAAATCATTTTTTCTTGTTATGATGGAGAAGCTTTCTTTTATGCTGTTATCGGGATTTTTGTGGTGTTCTTCTTTAAAATGTTGAAATACTTTACTCGGCTTATACTTATGTTGCGACATTCTCATGTTGAGGGTATTCGTTGTGTATCCGATATAAGAGGCGTTACATCCACTTTCAGAACATTGAAATCGGTACACAACGTTACTACTCTCACCATCCGAAAGCGCTTCACGAGTAGAGAAGCACGAGCTCAGTTTCAATGGCTTATAGTAAGATCTTAATATAAGCTTCTTCCCGTCTTTTGCTTTAATATGCTCTTTTAAAATTAATTTTAATTTGTTTTCTTCCTCTTTTTTCTGACTAATATTTTCAGTTTTATAATATACTAAGAGCTTATCTTTTTCGTTTTCATTGATGGTGTTGGCAAATAAATTATTTAAAGTGTTCTTTATAGTTTTCTCTATTATTATTATTATTATTATTATTATTATTATTATTATTATTATTATTATTATTATTATTATTATTATTATTATTATTATTATTATTATTATTATTATCATTATTATTTTCATTATTATTATTATTATTATTATTATTATTATTATTATTATTATTATTATTATTATTATTATTATTATTATTATTATTATTATTATTATTATTATTATTATTATTATTATTATTATTATTAATTATTATTATTATTATTATTATTATTATTATTATTATTATTATTATTATTATTATTATTATTATTATTATTATTTTTATTAAAATATTTATTTGCAATTCTATTTTGAAAATAAATCACAGAGAATAGACAGAGTTCCCTCATGTCTATGACAAAGATGGACGGAGAGAGAAGAAGGGAAATATTCCTTTGTAAGGGGAAAATAAATCTGTTTCCTCGACTCCTTCCCTCATTTGCATGCCTCGCCACACCCTCGCAAGGGTACGACGTTCTTCTTTCTTTCACTTAGGGAAGGGGACTATCAAATACAGTTAAAGATTTAGCTACACAGTCAAACTTCATTCGTTTCTATTATTTTTATTTATATATAATAGTCTATATATATATATATATATATATATATATATATATATATATATATATATATATATATATATATATATATATATATATATATATATATATATATATATATATATATATATATATATATATATATAATATATATATAAATATAAATACTATATATATATATATATATATATATATATATATATATATATATATATATATATATATATATATATATATATATATACATATGTATATACATATATATATATATATATATATATATATATATATATATATATATATATATATATATATATATATATATATATATATATATATATATATATAAATATATATATATATATATATATGTATCGACATTTTCATATATATATATATATAGACATACATATAGATATATATATATTTATTTATATATATATATATATATATATATATATATATATATTTCACTTTTTATTGAGAGTATGGGTTTTGAGCCACACCCTTCCTGATGGTAAAGCAGGTATGTTACCACCCGACCACGATGAGCTGAATCCACCGTTTACTTCTGAAAATTACTTCTTCCCAGAAGAATAAGGGACCGTCAATCACCTAGCCTTCTACCTTTGGCGGATCTCCCCGCTCACACTCCCGGGTCAAGGAGTAACTACAGGGTTATGTGAAAGCATAATTCGGGATCCATATTGTATTATGAATTCATTCTAAGTAAATACGCATGTTTATATATGTATATATAAAATCCTATATTTCACTTTTTATTGAGTATGGGTTTGAACCACCCTCCCTGATGGGAAAGCAGGTGTGTTACCACCCAACCACGATGAGATAAAGTGACTGTCAGGTTGACGGTACCTAATTCTTCTGAGAATAAGTAATCTTTCAGAAGAAAACGGTGGAATTCCTTTTAGCTCACTTAGTGGTTGGGTCGGTAACACACCTGCTTTATCATCAGGAGGGTGTGGTACAAAACACATACTCTCACTAAAAGTGAAGTATAGGGATTTTTATCATATATAAACATGCATTTACTAGCATGAATTCTATAATATATATATATATATATATATATATATATATATATATATATATATATATATATATATATATATATATATATATATATATATATATATATAAATATATATATATATATATATATATATATATATATATATATATATATATATATATATATATATATATATATATATATATATATATATATATATATATATATATATATATATATATATATATATATATATATATATATACATATATATATATTTGTATATATATATATATATATATATATAT
>JABUQX010003426.1:30000-42059 GCA_015478945.1 Trachelipus rathkii | reverse complement strand
GCTAGCTGTAACTGATATTAGAGCAAAAGTCGAGGCTTCGGCCAAAGAACTGAAGGCGCCAGAGTTGGTTCCAAAAAGTGTGAAAAAAGAGACAGAAGAAAATCAGGAAACAATAACTGAGAAAATAGAGGAAAAGGTAACTTCTTTATCTTCTCAAGTGGCTGTTCGACCTAAACCACAGAAAGTAGCACAAGCAGAAGCCGAGTTGTCGGGTTCCTCTGAAAGATCGATGGAAGTGTCACCAAGAGATGAGCAATATGGATGTAGAATAACGATCGCTTTTGAGGAGAATAAAAAAGGAATCGACGTAACAGCTATTTTAGATACTGCCGCCCCTGTTTCTATGATCACTAGGGATGCATTCGAAGCCTTAAAAGAAAAGGAGAAGGTAGAGGTTTTGTGTGAACCGTCACCATTTAGATTAAAGGGTTTAAATGGGCTGCAACCTAGACAATATAGACAAGTAGGAATTTGCTTCAATTTATCAGGAAAAATCCAACGCACCAAATTTTTATTGCATGAATTAATTCAAGAAAAATGGCAGATATTATTAGGAACTAATATAATTAGTAATGAATGTGCTTAGTTCTTGAACCTCTATTAAGGTCAAATGACCGCTTCTGTGTAGCGAGGAAAAATTCGTCAATCCCACTTTTCATTCATCCAGAACCACCTCGGGGGAAGAGCCCGGCCAGAATTACAGTAATGAGGACCTTTGATCTTGCCTCCAAGGAACGAAGCTTCCGGCTCCGCAGTCGCACCTTAAAAGAAGTATGACCCCAAACTTTCGCTCGCTCGAGTATTAGAAGGAGGAATCGAAGGCGAGGAGAGAGGAGCGGAGGAAGAAGAAATTTAAATGCATGTGTAGGAGAGAGGGAGAGGGGTAAGCACAGAGTGGGTATATATATATTACTGTAATATTATATATATATACATATATATTATATATTATAATATATACTATATATATATAATATTTATATTATATATATATATATATATATATATATAATATATATATATATTATATATGATATAAGCACCTCAAAATAACTTGAATCAAGAAGATTTGATATTGCTAACTATTCTGAATGTCATTTAAAGTTTAAGCACCCCTCCTTCTAAAAGAGAAAATACCGGATCGTTCCGTCCCAATCTTTGTATATATATATTATATATATATAATATTAATATATTATATATATATATATTATATATAATATATATATATAATATATATATATATTATAATGTATATAATTATATATATAATTATATATATATATATTATATATATATATTTATATATATATATATATATATAAATATAAATATATATTATATATATCTATGAGTAGCTGATAGATATGTTTGGATATATCCATGTACACCCTTGCATGTGTAGGTGTATTTGCATGTTTATGTATACGTAAGTAGTAGAAGTAGTGATGAAGCTATGGTGTATGAGTTTTAAAACTGCAAAGTCTCTAATTCCTTTAAGAATAGTTTTAAAATTAACCCTCATGCCACCAAAAATATCAGTAAAGATTCATTGAGTTTTAAAGAAAAATAGATCCCCTATTTTTCTTTATATATTTCTTTATATATTTGTTTGTAAATTTTATGATAAAGTAAAAAATATCCGTTTCCTTAAATTAAAGAAGAGAAATGACTGCAAACTAGTTGTAAAACTAAGCACCTATGTAATATGTTTGTCTAAAAACAAATATATATATAGGATAGGTATATATATATATATATAATATATATATATCATAGTATATATATATATATATATATATATATATATATTATATATATATTATATATATATATATATATATATATAAGTATATGCATGTAAATATACTTGGGTACAGGACTGTATCCCTTATAACAGCGTTTGAAATTATATAGGAATGCATTTAGTTTTAATCTCAATTTCAAATTTGGTTGTTTCAATTTGTAAAAAAATCTGCGAGTCAATGATGTGAAAAGTAGAATAGATAAGTAAATTTCCACGATTTAAAATATAAAGGTCAGCATAAACAGTTCGAGTTCTGTAGTTCTGTAGTTTAACCAGAGTAGAGAAACCTCTAGAAGGGGCCCTGAAGTCTTCATGATAGTCGTAAATCATCTGCCATGGCGCACAAATAAGTCTTAGAAGGAAGCATTGTCGGTATAAGCGAGGAGAAGCCTCCGTTTCCCCATCCGCAGACTCTGGATACACTAATGTTGATGTCGTTTAAGACCTGTCGCGCGGCGCACGCATTGTTTTGAATAATATTACTGTATTTTGTAATAATCTTTATTATTTTAGAAAAGAGGAAGGACAGTTGGATTCTCCAGACAGACTTATCTGATATAAAAGCCGAAAGAACGAGCCATTCGATGATCTAAAAGGAGAAGAAGAGAGGAGGGAAATTTAGAGGATTTCACGCTGGATCAGAAATATTTATAATGGATAATTCAAGTTTGTTGTTTTTATCTAACATTTATTTTAATATTCTTTATACCTATGTATAAAATTTAATCTTTTTTCTATGTATATATATATATATATATATATATATATATATATATATATATATATTATATATATATATATATATTATATTTTTTTTTTTAAAAATACATATATATATATATATATAATATCATTATTGTTATGTCATTTTTGCGGAAAATGACATCTACTTCGATCAAACAACATTTTTTCTTTAATTTTAGGGAAAGTAACGGATTGGAATCCTAAGTAATTAGCAGCATTTTATTTTCATTTTCTTATTTTTGTTATTGAAAAATCGAACTGATTTGTTCCTCCATTCTGTTGAAAAGCCAAGAAAGAATTCATTAACAAAGCAAAGAGACCCAAAATCTTAATCAGGAACCTATAAGGGGAATAGACCGGTAGGGTTTGTGTCTTTAGAGATTGCTTGAGGACTTTCCACGCATTTGGAAAGGAATATACCAAAGTAAATTTCTTATTTTGTTTTAAAAGATGAATTTGGAAGTATTAGTATAGTTAGCTCTTCTAAAAAGATGGTAACAGGATTGTGGACTCCGAAAGCCAGTCTTATAGAGAAGGAGGTTTAGGGACATTGAAGAGGACAGAAGGAGAGAAATTTAAATAATAGAAATAGATTTTTAAAATCGGAAAAGGAGCTGCACACTGGTTACATTTCGCTTTTGAAAAACTAATAGGGTAAGACACAGATTTCGGTCTTGGCAATGAAGCAATTGCTTCAATCAATCTTCAGTTTGAGGAAGGAGAGTCGGTAAATGAGGAAGCAATGGGAAATTGCGGAAAAGGCAGAATTACCTTCCGATGGAGTCAGAGAAGTGGAAAATGCCCAAGTACCCTCAGAAGAACTCCGATTGACAGAGTTAAGTTCACTTTCACAGTGATTGCTCACCCCTCTTGTGGAAGGTACTAAAATAAGTTTTAGTCGTGAGATTTTGAAAGTGTCTTAAACTAGGAGAGAGGAGAAGATTGCCAGCCAAAAAAGATCGCTAAGAAAACATCTTTAGAGTCTGAAAAATACCCTATAAAACAACTTATGTGTTAATATTGTGTGGTTTCCGCCGGATCTAATATATATAATATATATATTAATATATATATATATTATTATTATATATATATATAATATTATATATATAGTATATATATATATATATATTATATATATATATATTATTATATATATTATATATATATATATCTACTATCTGGTTGGGTGTCAGTTAGGAGCGGAAATTTGGATATATAAGGATTCTTTGTATGATATTAAAATGTATTTTGTGTAAATATAATACACACCTAGACTGGATTAAGAAAGTTTATTAATCTTAAGTTGTCATAGTTTATTTTGCAATATATTCATTTTGACTAATATTTGCCTGATTTTGCCTCATCGTGAATTTTTCCTTATCTATAATATTACAAAAGTGGGCCATGTTTCAAAAGTTCTGAATGGCAGATGTATCCCAGACATCAGAATTCACACTAAGGTCCTCCTGATTCGCCGACAAACCTTATGAGAGTTTAGATGCTGCTTGAATAAAGGATTTAGTAGGCCTTGGCTAGTCTCAGTTGGACAGGTAGTGGTGAGTGACAGCCAAAAAGGAGATCACAGAACCAAAAAACACTGCCCCATGACAGTAATTACGAAAGGATAAATCTCGTGGATTTGGTATATAAATTGCTTTATATTTGGTTATTTTATTGTTGCATCTAAACATGATTTAGTCTGGATTAGGAAATTTGTTTAGCATATCATTGATTAGGTTCTATAGGTCCTGTAAACCTTTTCTCTAGTATAAATCTTGTTGGGTTTTGCTGCAATTTCAAAGCCACCTCTGACAATCGTATGAGAGGCGATGAAAGTAATGGAGATCGGGAAAAGGGACGAAGAATACCCTCCGGAGAAAAAATGGGAACGTAAGTGGAGACTACAAATACCACTCCATATAGGCAAAATGGCCAAAGAAAGATATTAAAACGACGAGAAGAGACAGACCACAGTGTCCTATTGAAACTGTTTAGTGGATTAGAGAAATATTTTGCAATCTATTGATTGATTTGATGTAATGATTAGAGACTTCAGTCACATGTCCTCCCAAAGAAACTTCAGTAGGAATTAAGATATCCAAAACGATACTCCTACCTAGTGGTGCCGAAAGAAGGAAAGTGTGCAAAGCAGTCTTAAATTTTAAGTCGATCATATGTGAGAAATAGTCAAATCTTTCTTCCTAAAAAGTATTTCTTTTTCTTTCGATCCCCCCCAGGGAGAACTAGAGTATCAATAGGAAAATACATGACTTCTTCATCATTTTATTGCTGTATTTTGCTTTATTTTTTAGTAATCTACTGTAAATTTTCAACCAGCGATTCGTTCTTTTTAATTTTGTCACGCATTTTGATCAAAAGTTTCTAAAAGTTTGGAGCAGTAGAAAGGGAGTAAAGATGGAAGTAGCATTTCGGAAATAAGAAACAAGATCAGAATCAGAGCGACAGGAAAGTTAATCGTATTGGGTTGGAGAATAGTTCAGTAAACAATCTAGCATATAGTTTTGTTCATATTTCTGTTCATATTTCGTTCTAAGTATGATTTTAAGGATGTACTTTCGACAATCGATTATGTTAGAGAGCTTTAACAATTGGGTTGGCGAATAGTTCAGTAGTTTTTGTTCCTATTTTTGTTCATATTTTTGTTCATTTTTTTTTTGTTTTAAGTATGTTTTAAGGATGTACTTACGATAAACTACTATGTTGGGTCACGATAAAAGTTTTTAGGGCTATGAGCAAATACGAAGGAGATGTGATCTCTAGTATCATAAGTCTCAGTGGGCCAATATAGAAGATAAGAGATAACAGTTTTTGAGGGCTATGAGCAAAAACGAAGGAGATGTGATCTCTAGTATCCTAAGTCTCAGTGGGCCAATGTAGGAGATAGGAAGTAAGAAGGAGAGAAACCCAACATAGAAAATGCTAAAGGTTCTTTTCCTTGTCGATGAGGAACCGATGAATGCCTCATCTATCGACGTAGTTGGATGCTTGCTGAGAGACAAAATCCACGAAAAATAGATGAAAAGAACCAAAGCTAAAAATGAAATTACGTTTGTACGATATAACTTTAAGGAATTTTTTTTTTTTACATCGCTTTGTATTCAATTTGCTTGCTAACTTTTAGAGTAACCGCCAGTATAATATTCGAATTGTTTCATAGTTATGAACTTTTTAATTTCATTTAAGATATCATATCGTTCCTTACAACAAATAATAGAATTAGCAATAAGCATTAGGCACAAATAGAGCTATAGTGAAGTTCGCGGATGCCTATCTTTGCTTTATAAATAAGTAAATGACACTAAAACCTAGCGAGGAGACATAAGAAGACTACAGGAAGACTTCAGTTCTCACTCCGCCAGATATATTACATTGTTGTTTGAGATATTAGGGGAACGTTTTGTATAAATAATTAAGCGGTTTTTATGTAAATAAGTTACTTGGTTAGCCTTAAGATATTTTTTTTTAAGTCCAGAGGACACATAATTTAGGTTTTGATCGGAAAGTTTTTATACATTTCATGCCGCATATGTATAATTTACGCGAAAACTTGGATAGATATGTGATTTCAAATGGTAAAAAAAATTGGAATTTTTTTTTGCCGATCATGTTTTATTATTTTTATCAATACCTACCTACGAGTTTCATCATCGGGAGGGCCCAATTTTCAATTGCGAAAATGAATTGCGAATAAGAAAAGATTTCTTTTAAAGGAGATTAAAAATTAATAAAACAGCAAGAGATGCCATCTAATCTATGCCAGAATTTTAACACTTTGATTTTCGCTTTGGCATGTTTTTTTATAGGAAGAGGATAGTTTTGACACTTCATTAATAATTTGTTAACGCTTAGCACGTTCTAATCAGGAAGATGATAAGCATGAACACTTTCCGTTTGATATTTTTATTTTTAAATGTTGATAACTAACAGTTGTTTTAAACAGTAGTGTTGTTAAAAAAGTAAAAAATATACTAACATTTCTTCTAGTAGAAAGCATAATCATATCTAAGACTGATGCCATACTAATAGCTTTTGATACTAATATTAAAAGGGATGTTGTGAAATGTTAATAATTAGGTACTGACGAGTATTTAGAATTGTGAGGGTCGAACACATAGAGGTATCTAAAAAAGGGTTTTGCAAATAAACCTACCCTTCCCTCAATTAACATTTTCAAATAACTTTCTTATAACTTTATACTAATGTTCTTAGATTAATTTCTTTTTAACAATGTTCACTACTAACCTTAGAAGTAAAACTAGTGGCTTAACTGTCGTGTAATAACATTTATAATAAGTTTGTTTGATCGCTTATGTAAATTGTAGATTTTAAAGTTAAACTTTGATAGTCTGAAATGGGTATTACGAATGAAACTAAAGTCCAAAGGACCAAAGCATGGTAAAAAGCTTTAACGTATTCTGTCTTCTTAAATCTGTAAACGAATAGTCACTAGGCAGTAAAATAAAAAAGTAAGATTATAGTCGATTACTAGGAAATAGAATCCAAAGGAAAGTACAAAAAATCACCATGACCAAACCAAAACCTTTAAGGTCAAGTGATTTCCCAAAGATCATAATACTCGAGAAAACATTTTTATTTCTTTTTAGATTAACATAAAAGGAGAATCGTAATTTTAATAATGGTAACATAATTCCAAATGCCTTCTGTCTTTAGAGAGAGACAATTTTGAGTTAACCAATTTATCCTCATCTATATATCTATTATTTCTTTCTCTATTACCTTAGCAGATTTGGAAAAAACCAAAGACATTCTTATATGCTTCCATAAAACATTGAGTTTCGGTCTTACCTGTTTTCAAACTATTCATTTTTTTTATAAACCTACTTTCCAGAATACTTTCATTAGGAGAGGAATTCCCTTGGAACCTATGATAGAAATTTTCATTGTTCATTTTTCTCGACGTCTAGGAAGAAGTTTAGTTCACCAGAACTCCTCTTTTTCATGTCCAATATTCTTGTTCATTTCTTCATGATTTGTTCCTGAGATAAGCAAAATGGTTTTTCCATAATAACCAGTTTCTCATTCTCGGCGAAGGGGACTGTATCGTGAATCGATATTATGCTTCGCAAATATAAGTCGATGGAAAAAACCATTGCAAAAGAATGTTAGAGTATGGTGCCATTCTGGCTGCATACCTAAAATTGTTCGGCAAAAGTAGCGTTCTTCACACGCTCGTTTATTGGTTCTTCAACATCAACCTGGCTTAGAAACCATACAGGCCTGATCCTGTCTTTTCCTCCTATTTTCTATTTTCCTACTTCGATAGAAACGTTGCAAGGACGGGAGTCCTAAACGATAAAGAATTCTTGCCCCGTAGGTATTACGCATTTCTAGGCAATCGCCACAGGTCTGGGCATACGAGAAAGCTTGGGCACACCTCATTCTGTCTCCTCAGTTCACCTGGTGCAGTAGTGCATTATAGGATTGCTAAGTGAAACCATTTCGTAAAGAGGGTTATATATAATTAAAGTAAATTCATTTATAAAGGGGTTTAAATATTATTATATACTATTTTAAACTATATAAAGGGAAAACTCACTCACGCAATAAGCGTACATGTCTAACCAAAACATATACATATAATATACATATGTATATGTGGACTTATATATATATATATTTAATTAAATATATAAAAATATTGTTATTTATATAAAGTACTCATTTTTAAATATTTGCAGAATATATGATGTATATATATATATATATAGTATATATAATATATATATAAATATGTATATTATATATATATATATTTAATTTAAATACCTCCCCCCAACCATATTATTATTTAGAAGTACTCATTCTTAAATATTTGCAGAGTATATGATGTAAGTTTTAAGAATTTGCTCAAGAAGAGCATTAGTGGAGTGAAACTTTGTGCATATCGATCCCAATGGATGGTGAATTAAACGTTGATCATTTCCAATAGTGAAACTTTGTGCATATCGATCCCAATGGATGGTGGAGTGAACGTTGATCATTTCCAATCAAATGAATCTCCGGCCGATATTCCCAATGAAGTTTCAAGAAGCTTGGAGAGGTATAAATAAAGGAGTTTCAAATAATAATAATAATAATAAAAATAATAATATAATAATAATATAATAATAATAATAATAATAAATAATATAATAACAGTTTACTAATAATAGTAATATAAATAATAATAATAATATAATAATATTATAATAATATAATAATTAATAATAATTAATAATAACAGTTTAATAATAAATAATAATATAATAATTATTATAATAATGATATGCAATAATTAGATAGGATGTTTTATTATTGTATTACTCTTAGGTCTTTTTTCTCACGTTGCATTTTTATGGAATCTGTGTTACATGTGTTATCTACAATATGGATGGATGGTAGGAATGTGGGTTAGGAGTGAATGGGTTTTGTTTAGTTTAAATTGTCGTTATTTTCTATGCATAAATTGTACTGTGACATTTTTTAATATAGATTGTTTTATATGCTTCTGATTCATCCCTCTTTACCCTTTGTTGCTTTTCAAAAGACTGTACTGTTTATTAAATTACAAATCAGGAGTGAAAACTCTCCTCAATAATTAATGCAAAAAAAGTGAAAGCCTTTTATATAAATAATAATTAGGAGGCGAGAATCCTCCCTTGCAAACGTCGTTACTTCTTGTGTTGGTTCCTAGATAGGGATCTGGTATCTAAATACTTTAAGTGGCTAAGCCACCGATGAGTTCCAACCCTTGTGCGAAGAATCCATTAGCTTCCCTACAATTGTCTGGTGTAAGTCGTAAAAGAAAGAGTCTTCAGGTTACGCAATAATAAATATTCATCGTAGTTGATACAGAACCCAAAACAGAGTAAAATACGAAGAAAGGAGAATCTTCGGATGTAAGTGTTGATAAATTGGAATAAGAGGAATAGAAACAACAAGAAAGAATTCGACGAGATATATATATATATATATATATATATATATTAAAAATATAATATATATATATATATATATATATATATATATATATATATATATATATAGTTATATATATATATATATATATATTATATATATATATATTATATATATATATAAATATTATATGTTGTAGGTATTGGTTACTCGTATAGTATCTTTAAAAAACTATTAATCGCTACAGTAAACGGAATACATTGCTGGATCCTGGTCCAAAGTTTGCCCTGAAAATGTAAAAAAAAAAAAATAAAAAAAAAAAATAAATAAAAAAAAAAAATTAATATCTCAAACTACAATAGCTACAGCGAAAGGAAATACATTTTTTGGAATCCTGGTAAAATCTCACAAGAAATGCTAAAAATAATAATAAAAAAAATTATTTGTTAATAAATTATAGTAATATGATTAGAGGCCTATTTAGAGAACCTTTTATTCGTTTCTCGTTAAAATAAATAGACTATTCTATTAAATTTTGCTTTTATTTTTAACTAGGGGGCTTCGAGCCGACGGGAACATAGGGGGGGACTTTTTCCATAACCCCGGTAGGGGAGGGGCGGAGGAACCCCCGCTCACCCAAATACAAAGAGCGGGGGTTCCGGAGACCCTCCCCGGAGGGGGGAATAGTCCTACCCGTAGTCCCCGGAAGGCGAAGAGACCCGACTTCCTGCCATCGGCGTATACCCATGGGGTTTTTTAGTAAAAAAAAAAAAAAACATTTAATAGAAAGTCTATTCTATTTTAACGAGAAACCAATAAAAGGTCTCTAAATAGGCCTTCAAAATATTACTATAATATTAACAAATATTTTTTTTTTTTTTTTTTACATTTTCTTCACTAAAATTTTCCAGGATTCGAATGTTGAAACTCCAGTTTGACAGATAACTACTTGTAGTTTTGAGATATAATATTTTTTATTATTTTAATTTTTTTTTTTTTTTTTTTTGTTCAGTATACCATTTCAGGGCAAACTTGACCAGAGATGTCCAGCAATGTATTCCGTTTTACTGTAGAATTAATAGTTTTTAAGATACTATGACGGCTATACGACGCTGACATATATATTATATATATATATACTATATATATATTATATATATATACTATATATATATAATATATATATATATATATAATATTATTAGGTATTTATTATTCTCTATGGGGAAATTTTTAAGAAAGTTTTATGTATAAATATAAAAATTATATATATATATATATATATATATATATATTATTATATTATATACTATATATATATATATCAGGGATGGGGAGTCGAGAAAAAATAGATCGAATAAATCGACTCCCAGAGTCGATATTAAAAACAAACCGACTCCGACTCCGACTTCCCTTACACAGGA
Source organism: Trachelipus rathkii (assembly GCA_015478945.1). NCBI lineage: Eukaryota > Metazoa > Arthropoda > Malacostraca > Isopoda > Trachelipodidae > Trachelipus > Trachelipus rathkii. The sequence continues at coordinate 31,142 of JABUQX010003426.1, read as the reverse complement.
ATTTTCGACAACCGACTCCGATTCCCGATCCCGACTCCCGACTCCCGACTCCCGACTCCCGATCCCAATAGGAACAATGGAATGAAATTTTCCAAAATTATGAAACTTTTATTTCATCAGTATGCTCAAAGTAAAAGCTTTAAACAATAAAGATTATGAACACTTACCGTTAATCAATATATGAAAACGGAATCCCGTTTACCTTTTACAAAATAGGAACTTTATATTACGAGGTAGGGCCTATGTGGCGCACATCGTAAATGTTTGACAAAAAAAATCTTAAATATTATAATTTAAAATTATGACAATTAATAATAATAATAATAATAATAATAATATAATAATAATTAATAATAATAATAATAATAATAATAATAATAATAATAATTAAAAATAAATAAAATTAATAATAATAAAATAATAATAATAATAATAAAAATATATAATAAAATAATAATATTATTATTATTATTATTATTATTATTTTTTTATTATATTATTATTTAATCATTCATTAATTAGGAATAATTAGTATAATAATAATAATAATAATAATAATAATAATAATAATAATAATAATAATTATATTATATTATTTATATTATATTATATTATTATATTATTATTATTATTATTATTATTGTTATTAAAATTGATGCATGATGCTTTCGGGAACTTGACAATATATATATATATAATATATTATATATAATAATATATATATATATATATATATATATATATATATATATATATATATATATTATTATATAATATATATAATATATTATATAATATTATATATATATATAATATAATATATATATATAGGTGAAATCCAGTTTAAAATCACAAAGTATCTCATCCTATAATCAAAAACACATCACCTACGGGAGAAAAGATACATTAGCTGGAATGTGGTCTAATTTTAGTGCGGAAAAAATGTAAATATATATATATCATATATTTATTTATATATATATATTTTAATTTTTAAATTATTATTATATATATATATATATATATATATATATATATTATATATATATATTTCAAAAAACTAAAATAGCTACAGCGAAAAGGAATACAATTTTTGGAATCCTGGTAAAATTTTAGATATGAAAATGTAAAAAAAAAAAAAA
>JABUQX010003426.1:17500-27500 GCA_015478945.1 Trachelipus rathkii | reverse complement strand
CTGTAGCTATCTGTTAGTTTTTTGAGATATAATTTTTTTTTAATTTTTTTTTATTTTTTTTTTTTACATCTTTCTGGCCAGTTATTGGACCAGGCATTCCACAATTGTTATTCCGGTTTCTTACCTGTTAAGCATTAATGTTTTTAAGATACATATGACGTGCTAATCCAGACGCTGGCCTTATATATATAATATATTATATATTATTATTATATATATATTATATTTATATATATTATATATATATATATTATATATATATATATATATATATATATATATATATATATATTATATATATATATTTATATATATATATATATATATATATATATATAAATGAAAGAAATACAAATATATATATATATAATAATATGAGTACACATCCTTATAGAACATGTTCATATACTTATTGTTAGGGGTGAAGTCATTAAATCAAAGTAGTGGAAGGGGATTTCGGAGGCCGCTGGATCAAAATGACCAACGACGATTTTTACCTGTGCCCTTTGACACCTTTTTGAGCCCAATTTTCTTACCTGCCCTTGGACCTTTTTGGGCCTTTACCTTTTTTGGCCTTGACCTTTTTTCGACAAACCCTTTGGTCTCCATGGGTCGTTTTTGGCCCACGGTAATTTTTGGAACCCTAATTTTTTCGGCACCCTAATTTTTGGTTGCGCCAAACGGTTGCGTCAGCAACCGTTGTACGTACCCCACCCTAATTTATTTCGGACCAACCCTTCGGTCTTCCATGGGTCAATTTTGGCCCACACCTAATTTTTTCGACCAACCTTTGTCTCCATGGTGTCAATTTTGCGCCACGGTAATTTTTGTCCTCCTTATGGACTACCCGTTTTTTGATGTCTTTACCTTTTTGTCCTTGACCTTTTCTCCAAATTGCACAGATACATAGCGTCATTTTTGACCCACGGAAATTTTTTGCCTCCTTTAGGGGCTTAGCCCCTTTTGATGTCTTAACCTTGTTTAACCATGATATTTCGGCCTTGACCTAGCCAGATACATGGGTTAATTTTGGCCCACGCTAATTTTTTGCCCACTCGTGGCCCACCCGTCACATAATTTCGTTCTAACTTTGAACGTATTGTATGGATCTACATTCTACATGAACACCTACACACCACACACACACACACACACACACACACAGCAACACACACACACCACACCACAAACACACGATTACTTACACTTCGCACACAGATTTATTTACACACGCAAATTTACTTACACTCACACACATACATTCACTTATACACACATTCACTATGAAACTTTATACACCCAATTCACTATAGGCATTACATTTACACAATAGGACACTTGCCATTACATTATACACACCGTACAAACACACTACCAAACCTTTGAGGCCCAACTATTGATTGCCTCAACTTAATGCCCCCGCTTTGTGCCTGCACTTTGTTGATGACTCAATCTTTTGGATGACGTCATCTTAGCGGTTCATCTTTGATGGTGCCCTATAATGATGGTACAGCTTTGGTGGTCTCCAATCACCGTAAGAAGTATCTAGTGAAGTTCTATTAGTGTTCTATGAGTATTCTATGAGTGCCAGTTGAGTGCCAAGTGAGTGCCAATGAGTGCAAAGCTGAGCATGCCAATGAGTGCAGTGAGTAACATAGTGCAAGTGAAGTGCCAACATAGTGCCAACTGGTGGCACTTCTTTTTCAAGCCTTTTCTGCCTCCCCTGAGCTAGGAACTAGCCTAATATGGGTATCTACCCCTAGGTTATAAGGTATGAGATTCGATTGGTGTATATTACAACTTGCTAGGAGCTTCCAACTATGAGTTAGTCTTTTTCAATCACTTACTAGCCTATATATATATATAATATATTATATATATATTATATATAAAATAATATATATATTATATATATTATATATTATATATATATATATAGATATATATATAATATATATATATATTACCTGCACACACACCTACAACATACACACTATGACACATACACACTTACTTTGACACTTATACACACTATGACACGTATAAGCGCTTACACTCTCATAGACACTTACATTTAAACCATATACACTTACACTCACACCCACACACAGATACACTTACCACTTAAACTCACACACTTGATATTTTGATGCCTCAACTTTGGATGCCTCAGCATTAATTCCTCAGCCATTGAGGCCTCAACTTTGAAGGTTCATCTTGATGACTCATCTTGATAACGTCACTTTGGTACGTCTATATGAATGATTCATCTTGATGAAATCATCTTGATGGCTCATCTCTACCCTACATTAAAGAACAGAGTTTAATATTAATGTCTTCCCCCTAGTTCATAAGCGTACCATCAGGGCGCCGCATGCGCCCTCCGCGCGAAGGCTGACAACCCCGCACCGCAGGTGCGACCCGCCGCAGGTGCGACCCGCCGCGTCCCCGCCCGCCGCGTTCCCGCCCGCAGGCGCAATATCCCCGCACGAATGAAAATATATATATATACTACGAGTCATTCATTTTTTATTTCATACTAAACATTTTTAAAAGAATTTCTTTCAAATATACTATGCAGTCATTCATTTTTATTTCATACTTAACATTTTTATTAAACATTTCGCGAACCTAAAACTGTAACTCATAACAGACCTATTATATGTGTTAGTTAATACTTCTTAATTTTATAGAATTTTTAATTAGATATGTAAGAAGAAAAAACTTGAGGTACTGATGTATAACTTATATTTTCACTACAATTGTTACGAAATCTTTCATAAAAACATTAACATTACATCCTTAAAGACAGTAATCAGTAAATTCAAATAGAGGTGTTACATAGCAACAAGGGGGTAGTATGCTTTTGTTTTACTGCTTTACTCCTTTAACTCTGCTTTACTGCTTTAACTTTCTGCTTTACTGCTTTAATTCACTGTTTTACTGCTTTAACTCATGTTTTACTGCTTTAAAGCAGTTAAATTCGTAAATTGCTTTACTGGTTTACTGCTTTAACTTTCTGCTTTACTGCTTTAACTCATATACATTCACATACCTTAAAAGCAGTAATCAATAGAGGTGTTTTACCTAACACTAAGGGATTTAGTATGCTTTGTTTTACTGCTTACTGCTTTAACTTTCTGCTTTACTGCTTTAACTTCATATACATTACATACCTTAACAGTAAATCCGTAAATCAATAGAGGTGTTAACTAACACCTAAAGGGATTAGGTATGCTTTTGTTTTTACTGCTTTACTGCTTTACTTCTTCTTTACTGCTTTTAACTTCTGCTTTACTCTTTAACTTTCTCTTTACTGCTTTAAACCATATGTTTTACTGTTTAACTCATATATTTATTAACATTATGTCTTTTATTTTTTTAATACTTTTTATTTATTTTATTATTATTTTTATTTATTTTTATTATTTTTATTATTTTTATTATTTTGATTTTTATTTATTATTATACTTAGTGTTAATTTACCTTCATGCCTATGTTTATTATTATTTAGACCCCCCCCAAAACAAACAATTTTTTCCACTTTGACACTATATACACACATTCCCTATGACACTTATACAACAATTCACTATGACACTAACATTTACCCATAGACACTTACATTACACTTATACACACGCGGTCACACACAACACACACAACCCACACACACAACACAACAACACTTACACTTATACACACATACTGTATGACACACACATTCAGGCACATACACTTACATTTACATTTACTTACTCACACACAGATTTACTTACATCTTACACTTACACACACACAGAACTTTACTTACACTCACACGACAGATTTACTTACACAGCAGATTTACTGTTACACATATAACGTTAATTATTAAAACATTTATGTTTTTAATTAAACACGTACATTATATTCATCAATGATAACTAAAATTATTTCAAAGTTTTCTTAAAACTTCTATAATAATTCAATCATTATCTTTGAACAAAGAAATTTTTTTTTGTGTTAGCACTTTAAATTTATCAATTTTATAACTTTATCAAGTTTTATACCTAAGTTTTACTAAAATTATATGAGATTTTATTAAAAACATATATTTTACGTACCTTAAGCCAATAAATCAGTAAATCAGTTAAGGTCAGCCCCTAGCACCCCTCTACACCAAGCTATGCACGTTATGTTCTATTGACTTACTGCTTTTACATCATTCTTTAGCCAGTGTATAAGTATAAAATAACCAAAAATAAGTTCTTCTCTGCTAACATAACATGTATTTTATTAAAATCTTTCTAAGTTCTTATTTAAAAATAACAATTATTCACTTACATTTATATTATTCGCTCGATGTTAACTAAAAATATTTCAAATTTTTTAAATATTCGGATTTTCTTTATTATTATTATTATTAATATTATCTATGTACATTGAGCAATCCATCAGAGAAAACACACAACCCGCACTCACTTACAATACGAAACTGACCCTCTCTCTGTAAAATAGAGTTGAAGATAACTACTTAGGGCCTAAATTAGGATTAATCCTATTTGATATCCCGGGCGATTTGACCTAATTCGCGGTCAAAAAATATATTTCAAACTGACCTTTTTCTGTAAAATGTGGTGCAATAACTACGTTAGGCCTAAATTTAGGTTTAAATTTAGGATAAGCCTTTTTGTATCCCAGGCTGATTTAAGCCTAATACCAGGTCAAAAGGTAATTCCAGTATAGACAAGAATCATTGTTATTATAAATATATTTCAACTGAAACATGCTGGATCGGTAAGATCCTTTAAGCAGTAAGAATAATGTTCCTTACTGTGATTGGACGGCAAGTAATTCCTTATCTTCTATATGACCTCGTATGATGATTGGTCGAGAATTATTTTATCGCTTTTAGGTATGAAAAACATGTTTTTTCATATCCTGAACCTTACCTGTGATTGGATGAAAATTATATTTGAGGATGCGTGTTTTAGACCCCAAACTCATTTTAAAAATCATACTCGTTTTAGCTGTTAAGCGGTGCACAAGCTCTCTGGTTTGTAATAAAAGTGTTCTATTTTCACTAAGTGTATATCATGAATCACCTTAACAAGTATACCTCAATACAAGACATTATCCAGTGGGAAATCAAGATCCCAGGAAGTAGGGTTTCATTCTTATATAAAAAAAAACCCGATGGATTTGAATTTTTCAAGTGTGCTACCCAATCACCCTGTTATAATACCAAGCGTATTTTCGTGAGCCCAGATGAATTACTTTGTCAGTGGCGTAAATACACCCCGAAGAGTGGCTTTACAGAATACTTTAAACCACAGTCTCAGCTTTTAAACTGCCACCGAAACAGTTAATTAGCCTGTGCGAAGAGAAACCAGCGATTTAAGCAACGTACTCTAGCATTTTATCAAACATTCAAAACTAATCAGTTGGAGTTTTAGTTATGGGAGAAAGAAATAGGGAAATAATGAACAGCAGTATTTTGAACCCTACATCATTTGGATTCCCATTTTCAGGCCTAGCGCAGATGAAATATATGTTAGAGGTACGTAAGCAAATGTTAATACAGATGAAGAAGACATTTGTGTTATCTAATTACGTAACCGTAATTCATTACATGTTATACCAAGAATACTACGCATTTAAGAAAAACCTGATCGATGATCCTACGCCTATCATCGATCGCTTCCTAAGTTCTATAGACGTACAGAAATTCATTTATCTACTTAGAAAACAATGGCAAGAAAGTATTTAGGCAGGTGACCCCGAATGTAAATATACTATGATATCTGAGCGGGAACTTTTTACGTATGTGTTAACTGAATGTATTAATGAGACACGAAACTATATCATCGATAATGATATAAATGATTGGCATATTGCAAGATTTAGAGCAATTTTAATATAAAATATTCATAAACTTATGCTGTAAAATGTATTGGAAGTGTCATATATAATTAATATTCCTGTATTATATTTAATGTGAACCTTATATATTAAAATCATTGTAAATATATTTAACACTTGTATATATTTAATTTTGGCCTTTATATATATATATATATAATATATATATATATTTATATATATATAATTATATATATTATATAATATATATATATATATATATAATATATATATATATATATATATATAATATATATCTATATATATATATATATATTATATATATAAATATATATATATATAATATTAATATTATATATATATTATATATATATATATATATATATATATATAATTTGTAGAAGCAAAGTAAATTCTAATTATATAGTAAAGTTTTTTATTATCCTTATTATTTACTTTCTTAAATAAATATTTACATGTATGTTAGGAGTTTAAATAAAGAAGCCCAGGCTCAGGATATGAAAAAATGTTTTTACATACCTTAAAACCAAAAAAAGCGATAAAATAATTCTCGACCATTCACATACGAGGTCATATTAGAGATAAGGATTACTTCGTCCACTCACAAGAAAGGTAAACATTTCCTCCTTACCTGCTTAAAGGATCTAACCAGTCCATCATGTTTTCAGTTTGATATATTTATAAATAAAAATAACATTGATTCTCGATTCTTTGTCTATACTGGAATTACTTTTGACTTGCCTGGTATTACGGCTTAAATCAGCCGATACCAAAAAGAAGGGCTTATCCTAAATTTAAGCCTAAATTTAGGCCTAACGTAGTTATTACACCACATTTTACAGAAAAAGGTGTTTGAAATATATTTTGACTGGAATTAGGTCTAAATCGCCCTGGGGATACAAAAGGGATTATCCTAATTTTAGCCTAAGTAGTTATTGTCAACACATTTACAAGAGAGAGGTTCAGTTTCGTAATCTGTAAGAAGGTGCGGGTTGTTGTAGTTTCTCGTAGATGGATTGTCAATGTAACATAGATAATAATGAATAAAAATAATAATAATAAGAAAATCCGAATTCATTTAAAAACTTTGAAATATTTTAGTTAACATCGAGGATAATATAAATGTAACGATGAATAATTGTTATTTTTAAAAAAGAACTTAGAAAGATTTTAATTAAAATTCATGTTATGTTAGCAGAGAAGAACTTATTTTGGTATTTTTATACTTATTCCATGGCTAAAGATGATGTAAAGCAGTAAGTCAATTAGAACATAACGTGGCATAGCTTGGTGTAGAGGGGTGCTAGGGGCTGACTTTACTGATTTTCTGATTTTATTGCTTTAAGGAACGTAAAATATATGTTTTTAATAAATTTTCATAAAATTTTAGCCAAATTATTTTAAAAACTTTGATAGTTATAAAAATTTATAAACAAAAAGTTAATTAACAGTTAATAATAATTCTGTTGTCAAAGATGAATGATTGATTTATATATAGAAGTTTATAAGAAACTTGAAATAATTATTAGTTATATTTGAAGAGTGAGTAATATAAATACGGGATTTAAGTTAAACATAGAAATATATTTAATAAATTATTACGTATATGTGTAGTAAATCTGCGTGGTAAGTAAATCTGATGTGTGAGTGTAAGTAATCTGTGTGTGTGTGTGTGTGTGTAAGTGTTAATGTAAGTGTAATGTAAGTTAATTCTGCTGTTGAGTTATTAAGTGTAAAATGTAAGTGTCATGGGCAAATGTAAGTGTCATAGTGAATGTGTGTATTAAGTGTAAGTGTGTTGTGTGTGTGTGTGTGTGTGTTGTGTTGTGACCGCGTGTGTATAAGTGTTAATGTAAGTGTCTATGGGTAAATGTAAGTGCCATAGTGAATGTGTGTATAATGTGTGTATAAGTGAATGTGTGTATAAGTGTCATTGTGTGAATGTGTGTTCTAATAATAATAACAATAGGCATGAAGTAAATAACACTAAGCTATTAATAATAAAAATAAAAATAAAATAATAAAAATAATAAAATAATAAAAATAATAATAAAAATAATAAAATAAATAAAAAGTATTAAAACAAAATAAAAAACATAATGTTAATAAATATATGAGTTAAAACAATAAAACATATGAGTTAAAGCAGTAGCAGAAAGTTAAAGCAGTAAAGCAGAAAGTTAAAGCAGAAAGCAGAAAGTTAAAGCAGTACAGCAGTAAAACAAAAAGCATACAATCCTTAGGTGTTAGTAACACCTCTAATTGATTTTACTGGACTTTACTGCTTAGTATGTAATGATATATGAGGTTAAGCAGTAAAGCGAAAGTTAAGCAGTAAAGCAGAAGTTAAAGCAGTAAAGCAGTAAAACAAAAGCATACTAATCCCTTAGGTGTTAGTTAACACCTCTATTGATATACTGATTTACTGCTTTAAGGTATGTAATGTATATGAGTTAAAGCAGTAAAGCAGAAAGTTAAGCAGTAAAGCAGAAAGTTAAAAGAGTAAAGCAGAAAGTTAACTGATTTATGCTTCTAAGGTTTATGTAATGTATATGAGTTTAAGCAGTAAAAACAGTGAGTTAAGCAGTATTAGCAGAAAGTTTAAAGCAGTAAAAATGAGTTAAGCAGTAAAGCAGTAAAAACAAAGCATACTAATCCCTTTAGTGTTAGGTAACACCTCTATGGATTTACTGATTTACTTACTTTAAGGTATGAAAATGTTGATTTTTTTAATAAAATTTCTTATTATTGTAATAAAATTAAAAAATGTTGTATATTTTTATTGCAGTCAGGTTTTTTCTTTACATACAATTTTAAAATTTATAAATTAAAAAGTATTAAGTAATAATAAAAGATATCTGTAATGAGTTACAGTTTTAGTTCGCGAAAATGTTTTAATAAAAATGTTTAAGTATGAAAAAAAAATGGAATGCTATAGTATATTTGAAAAGAAGATTCTTTGAATGTTTAAAGTATGAAATAAAATGAGAATGACTCGTAGTCAGTATAATATATTTTTTCCATTCGTGCAGGGGATATGCGGCCTGCGGGCGCACGCGGCGGGCGGGTAATATTGCGCCTTGCGGGGCGCAGCGGCGCACGCGGCGGGCGGGCGGGGACGCGGCGGGGGGTCGCACCTGCGGGTGCGGAGTTGTCAGCCTTCGCGCGGTGGGCGCATGCGGCGCCCTGATGGTACGCTTATGAACTAGGAGAAGACATTAATATTAACTGCGTGTTCTTTTAATGTGGGTAGAGATGAGCATCAAAGATGATTCATTCAAAGATGAATATCAATATCGACGGTATCAAAGATGACAGTCAATCAAGATGAAGTCATCAAAGGATGAACTTCAAAGTTGAGCATCAAGATTGAGGTATTAATCCTGAGGCAATCAAAGTTTGAGGCATTCAAAGTTGAGGCATCAAATATTCAAGTGTGTGAGTGATAAACGGAAGTGTATCTGTGTTGTGGGGTGAGTGTAGTGTATTATGTTATAACTGTAAGTGTCTATGGAGAGTGTAGCGCTTATAAGCTGTCATTCAGTGTGCTATATAGTGTCATAGTTGAATGTGCTGTATAAGTGTATCACTAGTGTATGTGTGTAGGTGTGTGGGCAGGTGATATATATATATATATATATATATATATATATATATATATATATATATATATATATATATATATATATATATTACTATATATATTATATATATGATATATATATATATATATACGGATATTATATAATATTATATATATATATAATATATATATAAGATATATATATATATTAATATATATTATAATATATAATATATATATACTGTATAAGTGTTAGAAAAGACTAACTCATAGTGGAAGCATCCTAGCAGGTTGTAATATACACCATCGAATCCTCATACTTAGTAACCTAGGGGTTAGATACCATAATTAGGGCTATTCAGGCTCAGGGGGAGCTAGAAAAGGCTTGAAAAAAGTGGCAGCTCAGTTGGCACTATGTGGCATTCACTTGGCACTATGTGGCACTCACTTGGCGCTCATTGGCACTCACTTGGCACTCACCTGGCACCATTAGACACTAATTAGAACGATCACTAGATACTCCTCTACGCG
>JABUQX010003426.1:0-7500 GCA_015478945.1 Trachelipus rathkii | reverse complement strand
AAGACTGACTAATCAGTGGCTTCTTTTTGGTTTAGTATACAAAAGGATTATCCTAACCTAGTAGAAAAGCCACAAGTTTCCTTTTGCCATTTTCAACATCATACTTTTGTGAACAAGCTTTCTCTGCAATGGTCACAATAAAATGCAAAACAAGAAATAGATTGTTGAATCTTCAGGAAAATATGCCTGTTGCGTTTTCAAACATCAGACCTAACATACAATATTTGTGCTCCAAGCATCAAACACAAAAATTTCCCATAAATCGATTCTAAACCCCCCAAACTCCAGCTTTCAAATTTCAACAGGATGTTTATAGAGATATTTAAATTTAAAATCTATTATTATATTATTATTATTATTATTATTATAATTACTTTTATTATATATACATTATTATAAAATATATGATAATATTATGATTATTATTATTATTATTATTATTATATTATTTATTATTATCATTATTATTATTTTTTACAAGTTCTTTCATTCTTCTCAATATTCTTTATTTCAGAGAAATTTATTAAGGGACTATTTCGAGAGACGAAAAAAGAAATGTTAAAACTTTTATAATCATTCCAATATTCGCCTGTAACTATTCAGGCATGATTTGTTTCATCAATAATTTTGTGAGAGAGAGCGAGAGTGAGAGTGGAGAGAGAGAGAGAGAAAATTTTAAATTTTAGAAATTATTTTATGTGAAGTCGAAGAAAGTTCAATATTACATATACAGGAGAGTCGCAGCTCGAAAGATTATTTACAGAGCGAAACAAATATTGATATAATATTTAAAAGTTTTAACTTCTTTTTATTCATCGAATAGTCCTTAATAAAATTTCTTCTGAAAATAAAGAACTATTTAGAAGAAGAATTGAAAGAACTTGTAAAAGTACGTTAAAATTGGACGTTGATCTAAATTTTCTTATATTATTATTATTATTATTATTATTATTATTATTATTATTATATTATTATTTATATTATTATTATTATTTAAATTATTGTTTTTATTATAACAAGTGTGCCTCAAAAATTCCACAGCCTTAAATAAGGTGCCGTGAATTACAAAAGGTTGGGAATCACTGCCCTAGGGTCTTACATGAGGGTATGTTGGCACCTGTGTTAATGTATAGTAGTGAGAACTATGGTCTGGAATAAGAGGTATAGATTCTAAAAGTACAACGTGTTTCAGATGGATATCTTAAGAGAGTGGTTAGGTTGTGAAAAGAATTGATAAAATGAGGAATGAACGTATTAGAGAGTTGTGTTGGTGTGAAGAAAGGGGTAAATGAGAGATTAAATGAATAAAAGTGGTTTGTTCATGTGGAAAGGATGTATGATAGTCGGTTGTTTGGTTAAACGGATATATAGTGGTGAGTGTGCTGGGAATCGACCGGCTGGGGAAACCGAAGAAGAAAAAGTGGATTGAGTCAGTAAAGGAATGCCTGGAGGAGAGAAATGTGAGTTTTGGTAGAGGCCGAGAAGAAAGGTGCATAACAGTAGTGAATGACGGGGTTTTTGTGAGGGGGTATGGTTTAGCCCCACCTGGCCCAAGGATTAAACCCCACATTACGAGATGCCCAAGTGATGGGTTCCGTCGCGGTCCCGGAATCTCTAGGATGGAATTTACTTGACAGCGACGATTCTCACTAAAAGGTATAAAGGGGGCACAGCGAGATGGGGAGGGGGGAAGGGGGAATGGAGGGGGGGGGTGGGGGGCGGTGGGGGGGGGAGGGAGGGGTTGGGGGGGTAGGGGGAGGGGGTGGGGGCGGGGGTAGGGGGTAGTGGAGGTTAAAAAAGGAAAGCAGGGAGAATGTATGGAGAGGAGGGGGTAATAAGGGTAACGGGAGGTAGGGATTTTTGTGTGAGGGCGGGGTAAGGACTGAGGTTTTTTTTTTTTAAAAACTTTTTTTCAACTTGCTCATATTCTTTTCACTACTTTTCTTTTTTCTTTCCCGTATCTTGTTGTAACAAATTTGTTACGCACCTTTCCCAAAGTCTTGGAGAAAAGAAGAGAAGAAGTGTAGGAGTTGATTGATGATGATTATATATATATATATATATATAATATATATATATATAATATTATATAATTATATATATATATATTATAATATAAATTATATATATATATATATATAATAAATATATATATATAATATATATTATTAAAAGGGTTAGTGATTTTTTGATTTTTTGAGAGCAAAATCAATTTTGGATTTTTGGGAATTTTTGGATTTTTTTGAGATTCGTGACGTTACGCGAAATATAATTTGTAAACAAACTTTTCTTAAGTTGGATATAGTATTATTTTTAAGTGATTTATCGAATTTTATTTCATTTCTATAAAAAAAAAAAACAATAACGAAAAAAAAAAAAAAAAAAAAGAATAAACTGTGAAAAAAAAATAAACAAAAAAACTAAATAAATCAAAATGGAAATCAGGAGGGATAAGTAACTGTGAAATAAAATTTTTTTTTTGTTTTTATACTAAATTTTACTTTGGTTAGCTATAAACATTTTTAAAATAGGGCCTAGGCGACTAACAATGCCAACAGTTCGTTGAAAATTGAAAAAAATATATATTAAAAAATTAGTTTTATTTTTATTTTTTATTTCCATTGAAGTTAAATCCCTTAAATATATAAAAAAAAAAATTAAAATATATATATAAAAAAGCGAAAAATCCAAAAATCAAGTGAGAAAATCAGTTGATTTATTTATATCAATTGATTTTTCCGTGCCATCTCTGATATATATATATATATATATATATAAATATATTTTAAAAAATATTATATATATATATATATATATATAATAATATATATAATATATTATATATATATATATTATTTATGCAAGTTTTCTTATAGTACTTGTTCTTTATACTTTGATACCATGTTTACTTGTATTTAGTACGTGTACTTGAACAAATCTAGAGTACTTGTACTTGAAACAATTCTAGAGTACTTACTTGACAAAATTGACTTGAAACCCAAGCCCTGATATATATATATATATATATATATATATTAATATATATATTATATATATATATATATATATATATATATATATATATATATATATATATATATATATATATATATATATATATATATATATATATATATATTAGTGTTTGTGTACATATGTTCACGGTCGTGGAAAAAAATTTATATGAATTTCTGAAAAAAATAGTCTAGCGCTCTAACCTATGGAAAAAAATCTCATAATTTACAATAGTAAGAGAAATTTTCACCATATTTTATTTTATTTTGAAATCACAAAAAATATTTAGGTCTAGATTTTATTCACTCTTTATATATTTTAAAACAAAACTGACAATAAATTATTACTTTACGAAAGTTTCAAACTAGACATTTACTTACTTTGTAATGCTTGGCCTTCTAGGCCAGGTTTGTTTTCATTTGAATTTCGTCTGACGAAATTAAGGGGGAATCAACATAATAATGACGTCAAAACAGAGAAATCGAAACGTGACGTCATTAATCAAACCCTCGGAAACTAAAACCAAATTGTCTCAAACGTTTGATTACATTTCGGAAATGCAGCTGTATCATTTTAAAATTTTACCAAAAATAAAAAGTTATAAATTTTATGAATAATTTTGTTACATAATATAAATGCTTCAAATTAGTTTTATATAATATTAATATTCATTACGCCCTAAGCATTCATTTTACTTTTCAAACTTTGGTTTGAAACAAGGAAGTTGATTGCTTAATTGAAACAAAAATGTTGTTTGGTTCTTAAACTTAAAAGAAAAAGGCATTTTTCCTATATGAAAATTCAATAGTTCATACCTATCAGTAGTAACATACCCATTTTGCACGTAAATGACCGCGACCTTTTTTGACCTTTTTTTGACCGCGACCTTTTTGGGCCTTGACCTTTTTGGGCAACCTGAATTTTTTACCTTAACTTTTTTGGGGCCTTGACCTTTTTGGGCAAGCCAAATTTTTTGAGAACCCGGATTTTTTGAGAACCCGGATTTTTTGAGAACCCGGATTTTTTGAGAATCCGGATTTTTTGAGAACCCGGATTTTTTGAGAACCCAAATTTTTTGAGAACCCAAATTTTTTGAGAACCCAAAATTTTTTGAGAACCCAAATTTTTGAGAACCCTAATTTTTTGAGAACCCTAATTTTTTGGCAACCCTAATTTTTTCGGCAACCCTAATTTTTGCAACCCTTCGAAGAAGGGTTGCGCCAAACGGTTGCGTCAGCAACCGTTGTACATGTCCCACCCTAATTTTTTCGACCAAACCTTTGGTCATCCATGGGTCAATTTTGGCCCACCCTAATTTTAGGCCACCCTTTTAGGGGCTTAAGCCCTATTTTTTGATATTTCGTTAACATCTACACACGCGCAGTATTATAGCACACACAACAACACACACACCATAGCCACACACTCAGCCTCAACATAGCCTACACCCAGCCTACACCCAGCCCACACATAGCCTACACCTAGCAAATAGATTCCACCCAGCCGGTACCTACCTACACCTACACCTAGACTCCCCCCAGCTTCACCTAGCCTACACCTACACCTAGCCCCACCAGCCTTCAACCTACACCTACAACCTAGGACTCCACCCAAACCTTCACTAGGCGTACACCTATACCTAGGCCTACACGTGCGCCCTACAACCTTGATGACTCAACTTTTTATGGCTCAACTTTGATGACGTCATTTTTGTTGGCATCTATATTGATTGATCAACTTGATGACTCAGATTATTGATGGTTCAGCACATTTTGATGGTTCCCATCACCGTAAGGAGTGTCTATGAATGTTCTATTAGTGTTCTAGAAGTATATGATGGAGTGCCAAGGTGAGTGCCAAGATGAGTGCCAATTTAGTGCCATGAGTGCCAAGTGAGTGAATGCCAATGAGTGCCAAGTGAAAGCCAATGAGTGCCAAGTGATTGCCACATAGTGCCAACTGAGTGCCACTTTTTTCAAAGCCTTTTCTAGCCTCCCCTGATCCTAGAATAGCCCTAATAGGGTGTCTACCCCTAGGTTAAAATAAGGTATGAGGAATCGATGGTGTATATTAAGTTGCTAGGTTGCTTCCTACTATGAGTTATCTTTTTCAAACACTTATAGCCTATATATTACTTTGCACACACACCTACACACATACACTATGACACTTATACACACTATGACACTGATAAGCACACACTCTTCCATAGACACTTACACTAGCCCAATATACACTTACACCCACACCACACACAGATACACTTAACACCTCACAACATCGAAAATATTTTGATGTCTCACTTTTGATGCCTCAACTTTGAGCCCAACTTTTTGATGCCTCAGCATTGATGCCTCAATTTTGTTGCCTCATCTTATGATGAACTCATTTTGATGACGTCATCTTTTGATACACCTATATTTGATGAGTTCATCTTTGATGACTTCATCTTTTGCTCTACCTCTAGATTCTATTTAGCTGCCCACCCAGGACGCAGCAGCATGATCGCCACCGCGCAAAAGACACCAATCCCGCACCCCAGGTGAGGAGAACCCGCCGCGCCTCCCCGGCCCGGCCGCGTGCGCCCGCAGGCGCCAAATATTTCCGCGACCCAGCCCGCCAGCGTGCGCCCGCAGGCGCAATATTCCCCGCTGCGAACGAAAAATATGATATCAATGTAAACTATTCAAAGAATTTCTTTTCAAAATACTATGAGTCATCATTTTTATTTCAATTGTTACGAAATTTTTATTAAAAAACATATTACATTACATACATTAAACGCAGTAAATCAGTAAATCAATAGAGGTGTTATTACCTAACACCTAGGGGATTAGTATGCTTTTGTTTTACTGCTTTACTGCTTTAACTTTCTGCTTTACTGCTTTA
Source organism: Trachelipus rathkii (assembly GCA_015478945.1). Lineage (NCBI taxonomy): Eukaryota > Metazoa > Arthropoda > Malacostraca > Isopoda > Trachelipodidae > Trachelipus > Trachelipus rathkii. The sequence continues at coordinate 1,596 of JABUQX010003426.1, read as the reverse complement.
ACTTTCTGCTTTACTGCTTTAACTTCTGCTTTTACTGCTTAACTTTCTGCTTTACGCTTTAACTTTCTGCTTTACTGTATTTTAACTCATATATTTATTAACATTATGTTTTCTTTTATATTTTTTATTTTTGTTTTAATACTTTTTATTTATTATTTCTATTTTTATTTTTGTTTTAATACTTTTTTATTTTTAATGTAAGAATAAAAAGCGTACCCGCCCGCCGCGTGCGCCCGCAGGCGCAATATTCCCGCGCGAACGAAAAATATGATATCAATGTAAACTATTCAAAGAATTTCTTTTAAATATACTATGCAGTCATTCATTTTATTTTACAATTGTACGAAATTTTATTAAAAAATATACTTTACACACACTTTAAAGCAGTAAATCAGTAATAAAAAACACGACCAGACAACAAACGCAACCACTCAACTAAAACAAAAAAAATCAGCCCAACAATAAATTTTTTTTATTTATCCACCAACAACACCCAACGACGTTAGACTAAAAAAAGAGGTTATTACCTAACACCTAGGGATTAGTATGCTTTTGTTTTACTGCTTTACTGCTTTAACTTTCTGCTTTACTGCTTTAACTTTCTGCTTTACTGCTTTAACTTTCTGCTTTACTGCTTTAACTTTCTGCTTTACTGCTTTAACTTTCTGCTTTACTGTTTTAACTCATATATTTATTAACATTATGTTTTCTTTTATATTTTTTATTTTTGTTTTAATACTTTTTATTATTATTTCTATTTTATATTTTGTTTAATACTTTTTTATTTTTTAATTGTAAGAATAAAACACACAGAGTTTCTGTTCATATAAACATTTTATTTTAATAAAATTGTCAATGTAAACTATTATTAAAAACACTTACTTTACTGCTTTACAGCTTTAATTAATCTCATTATTTATTATTCACTTGACGAGTATGTATGTGGAGAAATTTACGTTCCGAAGTTCGGCTACATGTCTTGTAGCTGGACCCACAGGATGTGGTTGGTAAAACCTTTTCTATATTAAATATTTTAAAGGAAAATGGAGATTTTTGAGCAAACCCCTGTAAAAATAATATGGTGTTATTATGTATCAGGAAAAATTTAAAAGAATATAAAGATGTGATTCGAATTTCATGAAGGGCATATTACGATATTAGATCGCTGGACAATATACATGGACACAAAATTATAATAAGTATTAGATGAATTTAATGCACAAATGAATTTGGAAATAGTTGAGAAGCGTCACAGTTTATTTCTCACCATCTAAAATATCTCTGTGTTTTCATTAACGCAGAATATTTTTTCATTCCAAAGCAAGCATATTGCGAAGTGTTTCTTTTAAACACACAGTATTACTGTTGTTTGGCCATGAGAAGAGACATTGAGTCCAATTAATGTATTGCAAACTCAAATGTTTCCCCTTCAAAGGAAGAGTTCTTAAAAAGTATATAAAGAGGTTACTTCGATCCCTCACGGTTATTTGATGTGTGAACTCCACCCCAAAAACACAGCAACAGAACGAGTGTTGCTCCGTACCAACATTCTTCCCTATGAGATAAGAAACTGATAACATACCTGAACTAATGAGT
>JABUQX010003425.1:17500-30000 GCA_015478945.1 Trachelipus rathkii | reverse complement strand
AGACCTATCCGATATGCTCGATTTTTCAAGTACCAAAATGGTAGCATTTGGAACACTTCTTCTTTTCTTTCTCTTGTTATCACTAACCACTTTCACTAACAAATACAATTCCAATGACTAGCATACACTTCATTTCCGAATTACAAACCGTCTTGAAATATAGCATTTATATTTCCATTTCGCTATGGGGATAAAATAATTCATAAACAATAATAAAAAAAATGAATATACATAATTAATATAAACTATATATTAAATATATATTTATAATATTATATTTATATATATATATATATATATATATATATATATATATATATAATATATATATATATATATATATATATATATATATATATAAATACTTATCTGGACAAGATTCTGACCGTTCTCCAAGATTTGCATAGGCCAAACATTTGGAGCCATATGTCAGCAAAGGTCTCAGCACACTATTGGCTATATATATATATATATATATATATATATATATATATATATATAATATATATTATATATATTATATATTTATATATATAATATTATATTATATATATATATATATATATATATAATATATATATTTATATATATATATATTATATATATATTATATATATATATATATTATATATATATGTATATTATCACATATAATATATATATATAATAGTATATATATATATAAATAATATATATATATATATAGTATATTATATATATATATATATATATATTGGCCCCTGGGTTCCCCTTATTTGGGGGTCCATGTCATATATCGGACGGAGGCACAGGTCTCTCATGGAGGAAATCTGATATATAGAGTGTTCTGCAGGGAGAGAGTATTGGGTATCTTAGAAGGAGATGATCGACTATTTCTGCTTCTATTAGGCATCATCGACAGAGTGGTGGCATCTTGGAGTTGGAACCTGGTGTCTGTATATCCTGCGAGACCTGGGTGCTGCCAGATCTTCATCTAAAGTGAAAATTTGCATCTTTTTCGTGGGAATGTATTTTGTGTTATTGATATTTCCGGGGGGCGGGAGTTTATGATTTGGTGGGTGATTGTTGAGGTATTGTTGTGTAAAGTATGTGGGGAATATGTTTTGAGAGAGACGTGTCGTCTGAAGGAGGGAGGGATGGTTCTAAAGAGTTCACTGTAGTAGAGGGCAGCGGAGGAGGAAAGGGATTTTAAGCGATGTGTAGTGTAATCTTGGAAATAGTTGTGGCATGGATGGGTGTGGTCAAAGCCTTGGCATAGAATTGTGTTCCTATCATGTCCAAATGATCCTGAATAGGGAGATTTTTTTTCTTCTTGTAGATGTTGAATTGGAGAAGCTTTCAGGCACCCTGTGATAGCTCGAAGGAAAGGATTTTGTATTCTTAGTATTTTGATTCTGTTGATGGATGAAGTTTGGGGGTTCCAGATTGTTGGTCCATAGTTTAATGTAGCTCTTGAGAATTGTTTGAATGTTGTTGTCAGTTTGGTTGATTCATTGCTGAAATTGCGTTGAGATAGAGTTCGTACGACATTTAGTTTTTCTTGTTTTAGCGTGTTTATGATGTTTTGAATGTGAGGTTTAACGGTGAAGTGGGTGTCGAAGGCTATAAAGAGAATTTTTGGTGTTTTGTTTAGGGAGATGTAGGAATTATTTACAGTCACTTGCGGGTGTAATGATGATTGGTATCTGCAGTGGTGGTCAAGGCTATAGATGATTTCTCGGCTAAGGTGGACGAAAGGAAAAAAGCGAGGGGGGCGCGGGAGGAAAAGGGGGCACCGAGCACAGGGGGGGCCACAGGAGGGGGAACCGGGGGGGGGAGGGCGGGGGAAAGGGGGGCGGGGGGAAGACGGAAGGGCAAGGGAACACCAGAGGGGGGGGAAGGGGGTGAGGGAAGGGGGGGAAGGGGGGGGGAGGGGGGGGGGGATTGCACACACGGGGCTGGACATTTTGTTTGAAGATAGCCAAATTTCTAGGTAGTTTAGGTATATCTAAGTTTGATTTGTTGCGATGGGTACTGAAGGGTCTGGTATGATTATGTTAATGTCATCTGCTTAGATTATACTGTAAGTAGTGAATTCAGAGATTGTTGGGTGGGGATGTCGGCTGTAAAGAAGGTTAAACAGGAATGGGGATAAAATGGCGCCCTGAGGTTAATTTTCTTAATTTTGCAGTTTTTGACATTTGATGCTTGCTGGACATCTGTTCTGTGCGTCCAGATATGTAAATATATCTCTCTCTCTCTCTCTCTCTCTCTCTCTCTTCTTATATATATATATATATATATATAATCTATAATAGCTATAGGTATTAATATATATATATACTATATATATAAGTAATATATATAATATATATAGTATATATGATATATATAATATAATAACTAAATTTAAATAAATTTTTGAATATTACATTCATTTCGCCATCCAAATTTTGTTTTTGAAATTTAAATATGTATGAGCCAGATACCACACATGAACGTTGATTTTTTCACCCAGTGTGGCCAACTTCCTTTATGGGAGACGTGCTGGGTCCTGTACATAAACTCAAATATATATATATATATATATATATATACTGATATATATATATATATTACTTATATATATATTATATATATATATATATATATATATATATATACATATATATATATAATTACTTATATATAATATATATACTATCATAATATATATATATATATATATATATAATATATATATATATATATACTATATATATATATAATATATATATATATATATTATACTACTTTATATACATATGCTATAATAATTATCATATATAATAAGTATTAGTATACTATATATATACATTAACATTTATTAATATATATATATATATATATATATATAATATATATATATATATATAGAACCGTCGAAAAAGATAGGTAAGTATTATTTTTTCTATGAAATAAACAAATTCGGACGAGTTATTTTACTTAAAAAAATTTAACTTCTGAAGCTTTTAAAAAGATTATAACGTGTTATTTTTATATCATATATTATATATATAATATATTTTCAAATATAATATTATATAAAATACAGAATATCGTAATTGTATATATATATATATATATATATATATATATATATAATAATAACTAAAATTTAATAATTTTGATATTTTTATAATTTTTATTATTCATCCGGGGCTGGGGCCTTCTGCCCCCTTCTATATCATCTCCCCGTCTCCTGCTTCACAGGATTCCCTTCTCGCTTCGCTCGAGGATCCAGACTCCAGGGTAAAATTTTTTAAAATAAAAATACTGCCAAAATTAACAATTCAATTGAAATATAGTGTGGAGTAATAAATAAAAGCTAGGAAAATTTTAATAAAGTAAAGTCGTCAATCTCACTAAAAATAGATAATAATAATAATAATAATAATAATAATAATAATACATAATAAATAATAATAATAATAATAATACATAATAAATAATCGCTTACAAAAAAAAATTTATACGAAAAAACAATATTTAAACTAACTAAAAAGAACACGTTATAACTATTTTAAATTTATTTCTGTCAAAAAACTCGTTCGAAAGTATCTGATATATATAGGAAAAATGAAAGCTTCGCACGTAATCTCTGAAACTTTTACATATTTAAATACAGTATATATATAAGTATATATAATATATATACTATATATTATAAGTATATATATCATATATATTATATATAATATATCTATATATATATATATATTATATATATATATTTATATATATATATATATTAACTATATATAATATATAAAGATATAATGTATTATATATATATATATATCTATATATATATATATATATATATATAATTAATAATATATATTATTATATATTTTATATATATATAGTATATATATATATATTATACGTATATAGTAATTATATATATATATATACAATAATTTATATATATATTTTATCATAATATATATCATATAATCTTATATATATATATATATATAGAATTATTATATTATATATATTATACTATACTATATAATAGTATATATATTATATTATATGATACCTATATATATATATATATATACTCTATATATACTATATCTATATATATATATAACATTACTAATATATATATTATATATACTATTTATATTATATATTATATATATATAGTATATAAGTATATATAAATATCATAATAAGTATACTCTCTATACTATAGTTTATATATATATGTTCATATATATATATATAACTATTATGAAAATAACATATATTATATATATATATAGTTAATAATTATATATAGATATATAGCTATATATAATAATAATAATGTGTGTGTGTGTGTTGTGGTGTGTGTGTGTGTGAGAGAGAGAGAGAGTGGAAGTACATTTAAGTAATAAAATAACTGTAATAAATACTTTCGCAGAATTAAATAATATAATAATAATAATAATTAATAATAAATAATAATAATCAATATACTAATATAATCATAATAATATAATAATAATAGATATATAATAATAATAATAATAATGATAATGAATAATAATAATAATAATATATAATAATAATAATAAATAATATATAATAAACATATCATAATAATATATAATAAAATAATAAAAAATAAAAATAAATAATAATCAAAATAATAAGTATATAAATTAGGTAAGTATAATAATAATACTAATAATATACATAATAATAATTACTTATAATAATAATAATAATAATAATAAGTAATAATTAATAATAATGAAATTTTATGCATTTTTCTTTAAAGCCAGGTCTAGAATTATTTTTGGGTTATATAATATTCACTATTTAGAATGAATCAGATTGAGAATCCAATTGGTGGCAAGCAAAATAAATTTGAATAACTGTTTCCTCGCACTAACGCATTTCGCCCTTACATTCGGGACATCTTCAGAGTTTGAGATTATAACAGCGAATGAATTAACAATGATTGACATTAAAATAGTTTTAGAGAATTAGAATAATTATTATGTTTTTTTGTATTTGTAATTATTCTCAATGGACTTATTCTAAAAGGGAAAATAAAGTCAACGATAAAAAGTAATTTTTAGATGTGGAAGCAAAACGTGTAGAATGTAATAAAACTAATTATAATAATAATGATGAAAGTAATAATAATAATAATATCACTTTAATAACGAAAAGAATATGAATCAATATATAATACATGATATTAATAAATAAATATACTAATAATAATACTAGCATAACAGAGACTAACTAATGGCAACACTGGTGTCAAATTAAAAAATAACTATAACAAATAATTATAATAAAAATTTAAATAGCGCATGAAAATAATACAAGCTATTGCATGATGGTAATTAAGCTTCCAATTAATATAATAATAATAATAATACATAATAAATAATAATAAATATAAGAATATAATGACAATGATTCTAATAATATAATAATAATATAATAAGGTTAGAATAATAAATATAGTCGAAAACTACAGTAATAATAATCAATAGATATTAGAACTCATAATAATAACCAAATACTAATAATATAATAAACTAGATAAATTTATATATAATAAAATAATAATAATATTACATTAAAATAATATAATAATAATAATATAATGAATAATAATAAGTAATAATAATAATAATATAATTCAATTGACCAATTGAAAGTGAATGTAATCCCATATAATAATGTCAACAATAATTAATAACTAATAATAAATAATAATAATAATAATAATAATAATAATAATAATAATAATAATAATAATAATAATAATAATAATAATAATAATAATAATAATAATAATAAATAAAAAATTAATAATAATAATAATAATAAATATTCATTACAAATAATGAATAATAAATTAATAATAATAATAATAATAATAATAATAATAATAATAATAATAATAAATGGAAAACTGAGCATATGACACAAATTATTAGTAGACTTAGAGTAAGCATCGAAAAGAAATTGAAAGCACAAAAAAAGATTGAAAGGGCTTTGAAGGATTTTCTTTTACTAAATTCAGAATCGGAAATCGTTTGTCTGAAGATAAAAAGTGTCTTACTTTCGAAAGTATTGATTGAAGGTAATTAAGTAGTTCAATAGTAAATATGTTTTATAATATCTACTCCTCTTCAATTTGAAACTTATTTTTAACTGAACTTTAAAAACATTTCAATTAATTATATTAAGATAAGGAAAAATTTGACTTTTGTTTTAAATGTTTTTTTTTTTAAAAAAGAGACGGAAATTTTCATCAACACCAACTATAGATTTAGTATTATTATTATTATTATTATTATTATTATTATTATTATTATTATTATTATTATTATTATTATTATTATTATTATTATTATTATTATTATTATTATTATTATTATTATTATTATTATTATTATTATTTAGTTAGATAGAGAAAAATAAAATCTTTCATTAGGACTGAAATTAATTTTTAGATATTTTAAGTTAACTTAAGAAAACTGTAAGAATATTATTATAAAATAAAGTAACTTGATTAAATAATATTAAAATATTTTCGATGTTTACGTAGCATTAAAAAAAAGAGAGTTTGACTTTTCTATTTTTAAAATAATTTAAAGACTCACGTGATTGACATTGAGTACCCGCATACCCTGGGAGGCAAGTACACCGATGTGGACCTGTACAAACTCCTCCGTTCAAACAAGGTAAAGGACACAGGGCTGCAAGTTAAGGGTTGTATAACGTCAAAATCTTTGTCTGTTATTGTTAGTGAAGCTTTTAAGTTTTAACACCAGCAATTTTGTGGTAAAAGTTAAAAACAAAATACGTCAATGAAATGTCTATAACAAATAAAATATTGGGTGATGTTTCATTATTTTTTGTATTGTCGGTGCTTTATTAAGTAAGCACGGCTTAATGGGAAAAGAAGAATGTCAATTCAAACATACGTGAACATTCAAACTTGTGATAAATTAAAAAGCAAAGCTCACGAAAGAAAATTTAGCAATAAAGTGATACATTTTATAGTATGAAAACTCCAGTCAGAATAGAAATTATATTTATATTTTTTTTTATTTCTAATAATAAGTTATAGAGAATATAAGAAAATAGATAAATTAAAAGGAAAGAATTTGCGAATGTTTGTTAATCTATTTCAACGAAAAAAATTTTAAAAAAGGAAAAAAAAAAAAATTTGAATCGAAAATCATAGAAAATTTATTTTCAATCAAAAGACTCACGTCGTTGACATCTTCGCCCTTCAAAACCCTCAGGACATTTACACGTGTATGGGCCTATGCAAGATCCTCCATTTAGGCAAGGTAAAATGCAAGTTGCTGCAGATTGTGATTGAAATAGAATATTTGTATGGGATCAATTAACAAAACAGGAAAAGTATATTAATAATTTAACCACACATTCATGCGTACACATTAGAACTCGGAAGAGCACGCATTTTAAATGTATTCAATTTATATGTTCAAAATCTTTATTGATAGTTACAATTGTTGGGAGATTCTTTGCCACAGTGGTATAATTAAAATCAGCAACGTAAGCTTAAACAGCAATAAAATTTATTTCGTTCTAAATATTAATTAACTCACTTTAATTTTTTTTATAGTTAATTAAAATCAAATCTACTATAATTCAAAAAACAGATATGTATTCTAAAATAAACAATCAATAATGGTTCTCCATTAAAAATATATTAATTCTGTTTTACATAATGTTTTTAAAGTAAAATATCTTACCATGTTGACATCTGTTGCCCATAAACCCAGTAGGGCATGAACATATATTATCATTGAGGCAAACTCCTCCATTGAGACATTCTTTGTTGCAGTCACTGATGCAGGAAGGCTCCCCTGACCATGATCCATCACTAAGACAAGTCAAGAGGGTAGTACCTTTTGGTTTCGTACCTAAAAAAAAAAAAAAAAAAAAAAAAAAAAAAAAAAAAAAAAAAAAAAAAATTGGTTTAGACACGTTATCAATATTTTTAGTTCAGAATATCTTCAATCAAATGAAATTATACTTACCAGAAGGACAACTTATTTTCACTTTATCATTATAATAGAATGATCTGCCTAATAAAACGGCTCCATCTTTGTTTATTTTTGGTCGTCCGCAAGATATTTCTACAGAAAAATAAAATTCAGTCATTGAATGAGATCAAGTAGGGTGTGTGGAGTTTGAGATGTTAAGAAACACCGGCACCACAGCTCTACGCCTGAGTTAGCTTTGTCATTCATTGCAAATTGTAAATATAACCTCGTTTTACTGTTAATTTGGGTTAATTTTTACAAGATTTGGCAAATATTTTGGAATCCTTTAATATTTATAGTTAAAGAAACCGATTTGAGAATATGAAATCAGCTCTCCTTGAAACCTCTACACTGAAAAAGGGAAAAAGGCTACTTTGACCTAATAGAAAGCATAAAGAACATCGTTAATTATAATGTGTAGTTGAAGTATTTTTTATTTTGATCCTAAGAATATATGAGAGGGTCATAAGCAAAGGGGTGTAAGTGACAAAAATACTTCCTTAAGAAAATGAGACTGAAAGTTGATGCTGTTCAGAAAAACAAAGTTATTATATAATTAATTAAAATTAATAACACACAGCTCGGACCAGCTGATTCACATATATCTCTTTACCTGTGAACAGTGTGAGTGTGATACTTAGAATCTTCCTTTCACTATATACTTATCTCAATGACAATTTTGTCTTTTACAACCCTTCGATCTTAACATAATTAGTATGTTTATTTGTAAATGAATAGCAAAGTAAAATGTATTGAATGCGAAATATCAGTCTCTATTCAGAAGCAATTTAAAACGTTATGCATCACCTCCTTTGAAGATACTGAGGTTCTCAAATAGAGTTTTAACATATTGCAATGCAATGTCAAATATTAACATATTAAATATTAACATATTAACAGTAGCACATTTGGTAGTGCGATAAAGTTACAAGACAAGAGGCAAGGGTTCGACCCCCCTTCCTGATCCTAATGGAAATTACCTAGAGTTATTACCCTTCTAGAATAGGGTGCTGCCCGTGTGGTGCGAATTATAAATATATAAAAAGGTAAGAAAGAATTAAGTAAATTAAATAACAAGTACTACACCTCACAACCACATAAATTCGCAAGGAATGTTTTTAATATTTCAAATAATAGTTTGATAATAGACAAAAAATTCTTGCATATAACCAGTTTGGATAACTATCTTGAATACATAATTTTGAATTTAAAAGTATTGCTAAAAGTCATCATAGATTTACCTCTTTAAATAAAGTTATCGATAATGTATTTAAAACTATATTACATAGATCTGTATATTACAAAGTGGCTATAAATAGTTTTATAGTTTAACTAATTTTTGTTGCTCCTATCGTAATTGCGCTTGAGCTGAAACTGTAAAATTTTGAGTTTCTAACAGGAGTAGTTGTTAATTTTGAAAAGTTTGAGCCAGAGTTATATATTGTTTTGCGACTCCACATTCATGGTGAAAACTGAAGTTTCTCTTAAAATATTACTTTCAAAATAATTTTAAACTTACTTGAGCATTGGCCTTTGACATCTGACCAAGTGCCATCTTTTAGGCATAACGAAGACAAATCTCCTCTTGGTAAATGACCTTCTTGGCATGTATACAATATCTTGTCTCCAAAGATGTAGGCTTTCTGTTTTACGTTAGATGAAAGTTCACCGTTTCTTATAGAAGCAGGTTCCCCACATTTCACACCTTTAATTAAACAAGAAAAAAATTTTGACATTGATGTAATATGCGTATTTTAACTGCAAAAGGAGAAAATTTAGGGCAGAATATTATAAAAACAATTACCAATTTCTTATAATTCACAGTCCACGGATAATAATACCTTCAATTTAATTTTACCCAGGCACCCAGCAAAATCCATGATTATTATTATTATTATTATTATTATTATTATTATTATTATTATTATTATTATTATTATTATTATTATTATTATTATTATTATTATTATTATTATTATTATTATTATTATTATTATGCAACAATCATGGGTAAATAGTTGGACTCTGGAAAATATCACTTGAAAAGTCTAAAGCACTTGAATGTCCAATTGAGTTTTCAGACGCTTTGAAAATAGGTTCAGACGTGAAACTTTCTTAAGTAATTTATCTTATTCCTTTCTCCTTTCCTTTACCAAAGTTCTACTGTATACTGTGTTCCATCTATTTTACTGGTAGGAAGAGTGATGTAACTTTCAAAAAAGATTTATGCCTAAATTATTACACATTTAAATTGGATAAACAAAGCTTCACACAATACAAACTAAGGTTGGCCGACGTACCAGGTGCGGTGCGGTGGGTTCGGTTCGGTGAGTGGTGCACTCATTTTGGTGCGGTGCGGTAAATCCAGGGTACCGGTGAGATACAATTTTTAAAATATAGAGGTGCGGTGCAGTGCCCGGTGCGTTTACCCTGGTTCGGTGCGGTGCGGTGCGGTGTGGTGCACAAAATTTCGGTGCTCGGCCAACAGTAATACAAACTGTAAATAATGGCACTTGGCTATTTCTTACTATTGGTTATGGAATCTCATTTCCAAATGTTGCTATATTTGGAACTTTTTCCTGAGATTCATATATATATATATACTACTATAATATATAATATATATATATATAATATATATCATCTTTATAATTTATATATATATATAAATATATATATATATAGATATTATATATATATATATATATTTACTATATATTTATATCTCTAATTGATTTTTTTTTCATTTACAAATTATTTTTATGTGTAATTAAATTAATTTTCATTAGAATATTTATTGATTTTAATAAAAACTAATACAATACTATAGGGTGGATGCATTACAGACCGCTCGCTTCTAATGAGCCCTGCGGGCGAGCGGTGCCGTGTAACAACTTACTCGCATAATTAATTGACTAAATAAAATTGTTTAAAAAAACTAAAAAGAGCATTATTATTATTATTATTATTATTATTATTATTATTATTATTATTATTATTATTATTATTATTATTATTATTATTATTATTATTATTATTATTATTATTATTATTATTATTATTATTATTATAATACTAAATATTTGAATTAATAAATTCATACGCCTGAAAGAATTATCTTTTAATAAAATTAGTGAAGCAAAATAATTTTTTTTTAAAAATGCTTTTTTTTCATTTACACAAAATTCGAACGCAAAAGCAAAAGCCTCGCACTATTCATAGCTTAGCGTTAATAAAATTGTATTGTAAAGGTGTCAGAAATTTAGAAAAAGTACGAAAAATATCATTGCTTGCATATCTAGGATTTGGCCAAAATAGTTCATAATTATTCTTCGAATTTGATATAAACATAACACTTGAAAGTTGAAGTAATGATCTTTGAATGGGCATCTATCTACTTTCTTATCTATAACAGCCCGACTGAATTATAAATTTGAACTGAGAAAACTTATTTTTCAAGGACTTTTCAATTAAACGTCATGTTTTACACCTTTTCATGATCGACTCATTGTAAAACTTTGTCGCCCTAAAATTTATTTATTTATTTTTTGGGGAGTGCTACTGCCTCCTTAGTCCCCACTTTCGTGCGCCAGTCCAGTGGAACCAATCAATGACAAATTATAAATCCATCTTATTTTTGGACCACTTTTTGTAAAGTAATGAAGTCAGGATTATTTTGAATAATGAGGTCACACCAGGATGAAATGTTCATTCTCTACACATGAAAATAAACTTAAATATTTCCCGAGAGTTGACTGGGCTTTCTGTCCTTTACAAACATGATCGCTGATTCTGAGAATGCTTATGTAGTGCAAAAAAATTTTTTTAGTGCATAAAAATTCTTAATAGAATATCATTAAATGCATTTTGATTGGTTAAGAACTTGACCAATCATTGAATCCACCATCAGTCATGATTATTAGGTGAGTCACTACTTGGAGAACACCAACTTTTCAAAGCAAAAACAAAAATTTCCAATTTTTCTATCCCAATTATTAGAAAAATCCCTCCTAAACATCATGGTGTGATTATTGTTTGAAAATTCTAAATGGTTTTTTTGATAGAGACATTTTTTTTAGAGAATTGTCAAGCTAGAAAATTGCAATTCAACGTTATATGTGTTTTCTCAAACCTACATGGGTTGACAAAAAAAATCATTGAAAAAAACTGTTTTCTAGAATAATAAAACTTTGTAATACCTTACATATAGATGGGGGAACAGGATGACGATGTCTCGTTCAGACTGAACAATGCAGGGTGGACTCAAGCATGCTTGAATTGATGATCTTCAAAAATTTTAAAAATTTTGACAAAGATATTGAAAAACGATCTTACAAATTTTTTAATTCTAGAGAGTTTCCAAACTAAATAAATATATTTAAATAATAAAAATAGAAAAATAATATATTTTTTTTATTTTTTTTTTTTTTTTTTTTT
>JABUQX010003424.1:35000-70944 GCA_015478945.1 Trachelipus rathkii | reverse complement strand
AAAAAAAAAATTTATGTATACACCTAAGTTGACCACTTGAAATTTCAGATAGATTAGTCAAAATAAGCGGATAAATATCAAAGGAGTCTCTTAGAGTTTTATTTGTGCTTTCTTAACGTGTCTGCCAAATTTTTTGATTACTTTCTTTGAAAAACGTGTTCTTTTATTCTAATAATTATAGGAAGATTGGCCACATTTATTCACAAAAATTGCGTGGTACGCTTATGGGCTTATGGTTTCAAATTATTAAATCTATAGCTAAGATAAGTCATAAAAACCATAAATACAACGAGATACTAGCATAATCCTATATAAGAACAATACTTAGATATATTCATTACCAGTAGTATGAAATTGAGTGTGTGAGAAGACTATCAGGTCCGCTATCTCATGTCCACCAATAACTCGCCGCTCCTAATTTCTATCCCCGTCTCCCGCCTTCGAGTATGTCTCTAACTTCCTGATTCTCTCCTCAAAACACAGTAACCAAACTTACCCCATCTTTTAAGGAATAATACTCAATTTCACTGTATGATGGAAGGCTCAGGGGTGCCTATGTCATCACTGATTATTTTAGCAAAGATAAGAAAAATAATAAAGTCAAATATATCTAATGGCATTATCTTTAAAAGATAAACACCCGAATGAGAATGAGCTTATAGACATAAGACCCGTAAGCGAGAAGCATCGATAGTTGTATACCATTGCTCATATTCCAATTTCGCTTCCCTAATGATTTAATTAGTTGAGATCGCCTCACGCACTTTTAGGAAGGAAAAAAAATGACTTTATGCAGATACGCCAAATAATTACATCGTAGATAGTTTGAATACTATCAATCTCTCTCATTTTTAATTGTAGCTTCCGGCTCCCCTGTCAACCACTCTTGTCATATCTCACCAAGATTCATACTTTCACGTCCCTGCTTATAAGATTGGTACTCATCTAATTCAAACTCTTCCCGTTATATTATTTGTAATTCCACCCATTAGCGTGAAGAAGAATTGATTAGACAATACAGCTTAACCTGAAGAGTTAAGACTCTAGCCACGAAGCTCGAAAATTATATACAAGCATAGACTAAGTAAGATCAAATAGAATGTCATTACCGTAAGAATATACCTACAACAAGGCGCTTACCAATATTGAACAAACACGTAGTAACTCTTAACAACTAACACTAACATTCCACTACCTATTACCCAACCCTTTCAGAGCCCTCTATACAAGTTTGAAAATATACTATACCTGTCAATGAACTATTTGAGCACATTAACATTCTGATAAATTTCTCGATTCTAAATCTCACGTATTGGGTAAGTAAAAGGAAACAAACAAAGAGTCTATATATAGTCTCGTCCCAAAGAGACTCAAACATAAAATAAAAAGGCAAAAATCAGCAAACGTGAAAAAAATATACCACTATTATTCAAATTTGTAAGAATTTACAATATTCGTAAGAAAAAAAAAACTGAATTGGTTCAACGCACGTAAATTCAATATTCAATCCAAATACAAACTACTGTAATTATAACATAAACAAAAACTTAATACATGATTAGAAGAGACATATGACTAGTATTAAAAAGCCTATGAAATTCTCGTATAATTAATTTATTTGTAAATCTTTCATGGGAGAAAATAAAATAATTTCTAAGAAAAGAGGAAAAATACTGAGTGATTCGAGAGATTTTTGCGAAGAATAGAGCCTAATATAGGCAAAAGGTAAATCGTATATTATGAGGTTATACAAAGAATGAAAGTAACAAATGTAATTCTCAACTAACTCCAAAAGGGGGACATAGGGCTTTGTTTTCCGGAACACCAATTTAAAAACATAGTTATCCCAAGGATACCTCTGAACACTCTATTGCAATTTGAGAAAGATATCCGCCCATAGAGGAATACATACGAACCCACAAAAGTAGTTATTTATTAATGATAACGAAAACTCTATAATCAATAATTAAAAATACTCTGCGAAGATTATATAACGCATCTAAAAGAGTGAGAGGAGACAGTATATCAGCATCAACAATTAATGTTCAAAACTGAATGGTTGACTAGAAAATGTCAATAATGCAAAAAAAAATTTCGTAATGTAAATAAAATACCGGTCGAGGTATCGTTAAATGTAGAATTTCAATCTAATCAATTAGTTAACGCCTATCTCCAAATAATTGAGCATATAATTTATTTTACTGCTAATTCTCACGATAACTGTTTTTAATTTCTTGTTGAAATATTTCTACTAATGCGAACAATTCACTTTACTAATTTATGGCAAGAAAATTACCACCAATATATAAATAGGAAAACGGTTTTGTTTCCATCAATACATACTCTTACGCAAATAGTGCACCAAACATATAGAATTTGGACGAGAGGAAATTATTATGAAACAATTGTAACCCTGAGGAACCCTCCGTACCCGTATAACTAAGAAAGATCAAAGAAAAATAAAAAAAATCATCATAGATATTATACAAATATCAATCTTTAACATCACGGTTGGTAATATACCTAAAGGAGATTTGGAAAGGTCATTTTTAAGATAGAGAGTGTGGGGTACTATCGGAGGGGATTAAAAAACTGTATATAATGAACATTAATTAAGAGAAAATAAGTAATTTATAACCTCCTGATAATAACAACACCCACTCAAATCCCCTGTACCACCGTGCAAATGAAGCATTGATTCTCTGAAGAAGAAAGAAAGAAAGAAGAGAAGAAGAGAGAAGAAGAGAAGAAGGAACGAAAAGAAGAAGGAAGAAGAAGATGAAGAAGAAGGAGAAAAGAGAGAAAAATTTATACGTTCTAAGATATATAAACCCCAGAAAAATCTGAATATTGGCTAAACAATCTTAACGAAAAGAAATCTTACCGGCCTCTATCACCAGACAGAAATAAAGTTTAATTTTAACACTGTAGAGAGAAATCTTATCAAATACACTTGGTAGTAGGAAACTAAAGAATAACTCCTGATCTGTCCCTCCGCGCCCAATCCGCCAAGTAATCCTCCAACTTTCAATCCCTCTAAAAAAAACAATGTTATACAGCATACCCATAGCCAGTGTATCGAACAAATCTAAATAAAATTACCTAGAGTGTGGTGAATGTACCACGTCTTGCTAATCTTAATCTGGGCTTTCTCGATATCCTCCGGAAGATAGAATTTTGGATTCTTTATATCCCACACACCACGCGACACTACCAACACCTCCTCATACTCGTCTTTGTATATTTTCATATAGTGCATTTATTTTTTATATAATAATAAGAATATTGACTTGTGTACGCATTTTTATATAATAACTTCTCGAAGTCACACGACAATAACATAGAACAACTATTTAGCCAAGAACGTCCCGGGAGGCGCGCTCTTACTAACCCCCTCAAAACTATAACGTCCAAAGAAGAGCGAGATAAGTATTTACTTCGTCATCCTTCTCAGTATTAAGCTAAAAATAGAAATATAGAAGAGATATACCATAATAGTTCAATCCACGAAAAAATGTTTATTAAGAAAAAAACTATCAAATTCCCTCTAATCACTGAACCACATAAAGTGCGTTTTCACTTAACACTAATTAATATCATATATATTTTCATTTTATTCATATCAACAACCAATTCTTGTTTCATAATCAACTGTTTGATTGTTCACTACCGAAAAACATCCATATTATATTTGCTTCTCATTAATATTTATTTTAAATAATATACTCAAAAAGCAATACAAATAAAATGTTCGATTTTTATGCTTTCTCTACAATTTATAGATAATTATTTTATTAAAAAAATTACGTAAAATACAAAAGTAATTTCTCGCATAATCCGAAGCCTTTTCAAAAGCTGATCGAACGAATCACCTAAAGACGACACCTATTAGATCTATGATAGAAAATCGATACCACAAAAAAAACCATAAACTACTACAAACGACAAGCTCCACGATACTACTCTTACAGATATTGTTTGGTTGACCTACGCCAGAGAATATCAACTTCGGCGCGCGTTAGGAACAGAAAAAAATTAATCTGCCGTCCTACACTCTCCGAGAAGTCATAATAACACTCATTATTGTGCACGCTAACAAATCAGAGAGAGAGTAAAGCTATAACACGGAGGGAAGAGAACTAACATATAGGAATTTTTTTCACGTAATATACAAGTGTTATCTATATTAGAGAGAACCCACAAATCCCGGATTCAGTAACGAAAGGAGGAGTCTCACCAGCCCATAAAAGCTGCCTTTCCGTCTCCTTGATAGATGAAACCGTCTCTACGACAACAAATCCTTCGACAGGATGCGACCATAGGACGACCGCAGTTCTTCGATCCTCAATCTTAAAACTTCTTTACACCGCTTAAACCTACATAGGAAGCAAAACGAGCCAGAAGGTACAAAAAGAATGTAGATAATTTTTGTTTTGGCTTCGCTCAGCCGAGAGAGGGAGAGGGGTTTTCGCTTAGGGAATAAATGAATTTAGTGGCTGGGCAAGACTACCGAGAGAGGTCGAAAAGAACGTTTATTTGCGTGCCTGCTAGACGGTAGGCTGTAATAGTAGGAAAGTGAAACACTGAGTATATTGACGTAAAATCTCAAAGAGTGTTCTTAGAAGGTTCGACCCGCATCGCAAGAATTGAGGGTGTATAAAGCAACGTTCCACGATCTTAGTTTACGTATCAAGCCGCTTCGAGAAAACAAAATGATCGACGGAATCGTGAAAGCGACCGCAGTTTCGATCTGATGTAGCTGGGGTTTCGTAAACACCTTCACACACCTGCGCTACTGGAACAGAAACCTAGATCCGTAACCTCTTTTTTCCGGCTTTCCTCGAGCAA
Organism: Trachelipus rathkii; assembly: GCA_015478945.1. Lineage (NCBI taxonomy): Eukaryota > Metazoa > Arthropoda > Malacostraca > Isopoda > Trachelipodidae > Trachelipus > Trachelipus rathkii. The sequence continues at coordinate 66,096 of JABUQX010003424.1, read as the reverse complement.
AACTCGCTTAGGGAACGACAAACTATTCGAGTCCCATCTTCCCGAAGCTCTGTATATATTATACGTTATTTCGTTCGCCGAACAGCGGAAAGGAACCCTATTGAATTTTCGACGTAAATCTCAAAACGTGTTCTTTATATTCCGTTTTAATTCATGTGTTTTACCCTATTTCCCAACTCGTAGCGAAGTTTAATTCAAAGCATATTGTTTTTGGACACAGACTTCCAGTATCCAATAGCCACGCCCAGATTTGGCGCATTAGCTTTTCTCCAATAAAAGAGAATGAAAGATAACAATAAAAAATTAAACAATCTTCACTATATTAAGCACGCCACGAAACAACCACTAATAGTCGTACGTAACATTAATTAAATAAAAAGCCACCGAGAGTGACAACGACCTCGTGCAATTCTTCACAAACTGCCCGCTCTTGTGCACAGCCCCTGGTGGAACACTAAACATACTCGCAGCTTATTTTCATATTTTGGCCATCTTTCTCCGCCAAACACCCTCTGAACACCTTTACGTTAATACTTTGGGTTTGGGATTGTCCATCGGCTATGCTGTCGAGATGCCCCTCGATTTCCGTTCTGAATAGACCGCGAAAAATTTATTGCCACCCAACTCATCGAAATCGAAGTAGGTTATTTGGGCCGACGCGACAGAAGGGGAAGGACACTTGAACGTTTTTTTTACGTTAAATTCAAAAGTGTCTTAACCGAAGGCTGACACCACCACGGGAAATAAAGAGGGTGAGAACACTATTCCCAGATACTTTGTAGTTTTACCATCGACTCCCACAGCCACGTTTTTGAAAAAAAAATGATTCGACGGATACGGAACAAGCAGACCAAGCAGTTCGAATTATCATATACGTAAAACACCTCAATACCTACTAACGGCTACGGAAAGACCCACGACCCCTCGTAACTTTTTTTCGGTTTCCTCGAGAAAAATCGCATTAGGGAACGACAAATCCATCTTTTGTCCCTTTCCCGAGAAGTCGAAGTAAACGTTTCTTCGTGCCCACGAACAGGAAGGAACCCATAACTCTCTCCTACCTCACGTTAACTATTCCAAAGGTTCTTATATTCAGATTTAATTTAATTTTTTTTTCCACAAATAGATTCCAGACACCGTGTATTTGATAATTCAACCAGAAACATGTATCATGATCAACTCTACGAGTAATACAAAATTAGATCACGAAGATGTCGCATTAGCCTTTTAATAAAAGAGAAAGAAAATAAAAAAAATTTTAAACAAGTTTTAATAACCATCAAGAAACAAGGTTAGAAATGTAAAGGTAAAACATAATTAAAAAAAAAAGCAAACGTAGAGTGAAAAGAGCTCGTGAATTTTCAAAAAACTTGCTCCAGTTTTGTGGCAAAGACCTGGTAAACTAACAAATATCTAGCTTTCTTTCATATTTTGGCGTTTTCTCGATACACTGCGAAACACCTTTAACGTATACAAATAATTGGAGTTGGATACAATGTGGTGCGAGCGTTTGCGAGATCGCGGATTTTGCTCTTGGAAATTGACTCTGAGTTCGTTCCCCCCCCCCCTACCAGAAGTCCACCCCCCCCCCCTTGAATATCAAAGAAGTGCGTTTAAATAAAACTAAAACATCACACCCTAGCAGCGAAAACTCTCTCTGTTATAGGCGAAAAGTGTCACGTCAGCTTGATTTGTTATGATTATATCAAAAATTTTAAAGTCTTCGAAAAAAAAAAATTACCAATTTAGATTAAATTTAAGAGATAATCCCCCCCATGTTAAAAAAAAAAATTTACATGGCCTGTACATTAATAATTGCAAATTCATTTAAAGCTGATAATTTTCTGATTAAAAGCACAAAACTGATCTGAAAAAACAACAATATCGCAATTTATTTAATTTCGCTTAGTACAAATTAAATAAATACTTTTTAATACTTTTAAAGAATTACATAGTTTATAACAAAAGCGAAAAACAAATTAATCAAAAAGCGCTTCACGTGACAAACTAAATCCGAAATTATATTAAATACTAGATTTTTATGATTACAAGCAAAAAGATTTTAACAAAAAACAATAATACATTTTATTAGTCAATATCGTAGTCATTACCTCTTCTGGAAATCCGAGTTAAAACGTTGTAAGTAAGGGAACAAGTAGGATAAATTTGGCCAAAAGGCATAATATAATCGCACTAAAGGAAACGTTACCATGGAATGTAAAAAAATTCGTAGAAGAAAAAATAATGAACCTATCGAATAACAGATAAAAATCATAATTCAATCTAGTCTATTAGTCCCTACTGCACACTCACTGTACCAGGAGGCATCTAGTTCTACGCCCCCGCCTCAAATTCGTTTTTCGGTGGAAAATTTAAAGAACGATCAATTCAAATTTTGGCGAAAAGCATAATAAAGGTAACGTTCATGTTCCCCAACCTCACCTACGCCAAAGGCGGCAACCACCCCCCCCCCTCTAGGGTTATTCACGGGACATAGAAACGTGTCCAGGAACCCCCCCCCGCCTGCCACCCGATCAAACTCTATGAGGGAGACCCTTAAGGAACCCTACAGACGGGAATATTAGAATTTTAACAGAATAATCTAAACAATAAATCCTGAGATTAATGCAAACTTATGCACCAAGAGACAGATAATAATAATAAAAACATGAGATAAAACATAGAAAGTTGAAAATAATAATATATGATGAGATGCCAATACTCAACGTTGTACTTTCTCTATCTACTTTGATTATCCGACAAATGATAAATTTAGGATTCTATAGCACAAAAATATATGCACAATTCACGATTACCGAATATAATTAATAATATTTATTATATCAAAAAAAAATAGAAATAAACCATTATTATAAAAAGAAAATACTAAATCCACGAGCACATATGAAAGTATAACGGACATGCAGGAATCATAACATTATGTAATATAAAACATTCGCAACATGCGCCATCCTCATTAAACAAAAGTGAAATCGACTATTCTTTCATTAAAAAGTGAATCGACCGGAAAGAAATAATTAACTAGTCCAGAAGCCGGAGAAGTGATGTTGAATCACAATCTATCATACTCCTAGAAAATTAAATAGGTTACAACGAGATTTATTACTCTAAAAAATATTATTTCGTAGAAACGAATTCTAAGGGAGACTAAATTTTAAAAAAATAATAAATACTATATGTTAAACATTAAATGATCAAAAGTTTAATATCGAATCTGATAAATATTATGAAAATTTCGAAGAATTATATAAACTTTACGTATTTTCGCCTGATCGATAGGTACATGGGACTTTAAGATTCTTACGCGATATTATTAAGAATTTGATACAGTATTGACATATAAATAATGTTTTTCTTTTTTCTAAATGTTTTTTACTACTGGAAACCCCTCAAAAAAATTTACTGAATCTAAGCTCTGTAAAGAATTGGTAAAAGCTGTTATTGCCCCCTATTTGGATATTTTTTCTCGTTCTTTAATTTTTCTTAAAGTTTATTTAATTATCATTCATTGAAGCAAAAATTGGCTAAAGCACATTAGAATAGGCCTCGTCGTTTTTCTTTAATTATTTTTTGTTAGTTACCTGTTCTAAAAATTAATTTTGTTGAACACGAATTAAGGGAATGTAACGTTTTAATCTGTATTAGATTGTAATCGTTTACCGTATTTTTTTGAAGAAGAAATGTCTTATAGTTTTCACACTAATGCAAAAAAAATTCTTCAAACTTTACCCGAGGTTGACTTGGAGAGCATTGTATTAGACCTTCGAGTCCGATGAAACGTACTAATGGAACAATTATTACGCTCACGGAACCGTTGTATCACCTCAAAATCAAAATCAAAACGCTTCTCCAAAAAGTCGACCCTCTGAAAAAGAAAATTTTTTTTCAATTAACTATACTTCGACTATAAATGGAACTGTAGAGAAACACCTCACAAAAATAATGGGATACGTGTTCAGTAGTTATCCCTGAAAATATTGCCGTTTGATCGATCGAGGTCGTTTTTAAGGTAATCGAGAAACGTCATTATATTATAGTGACGTGCCGAGCTAGTGACGTCCGTAGAGGACACCCGGCCTCAATTGAAAGTCCCACTCCGAGGAACAGCTCGGTCGTGGTTCATTTGGAAATTATTCGGTTGGTTGGAGGAAAAAACAAAATGCACGGATAAAGTATGATAAAAACGCAATAAATAGAGGGTATAGAAAAAATAACAATTAATGATATGTGATTGCCTAATAATAATTTCTTAATATAATATAATAATATATATATATTAAATATAATTATAAGTATATATTATAATATTAATAATATACATTAATGAATTTTTATATTAATATATTATAAGATATTATTATATATTATATATATATAAATATACAATTATAATAATAATAATAAAATTCATATATAACTATCATTAATATTATAAACTTTAATAGATCTATTGTTTTAAACTTTTAATTCAAAGTTAAAGGAGTTCAGTTTTTAGAAATTATTTTAGAGATAACTAAACACAAATGATTAGAAAAAGCTACGCCCGACCCCATTCCTATAGTCTTGACGATTTTTTGCACAGTTTAAAATTAACTAAAAATAAAATTAAGGTACCCGCCTACGGTTCTACTCGGGCACGAATAACAGTTCTCCTACTTCGGGGATGGTGCAAAATAAATGTTGTGTTCTCTTAAGCGAGTTTTTTCCCGATAGAAAACAAAAAATATATAACTACTGAATCTAAGCTTAAAGAATTGATCAAAATAAAGATACTTAACAAAAGAGTGTTTAGTTTCTTCTTTTTTAATTTTTCTTAAATTCTAATTATGATCACGGCATAAGAAATTATTTTATTAATAATAATTTTTTTATAGTGGTCCAGCCTTAAATCCATTTTCTACGATAGAAAAATATTAGGGTAATAATAAGCATAGAAAATAAAAAATTGCCTACGTACAACTTTGTCATACCTCGGAAACGTCCTGCAAATAGTACGTTCGTAAAAGCCAAAATAAATAACTTAACGCTTAGAATCCAATAATGTGTTTGTTTGTGTGAACTTGTTCAAAAGTTGACTGTTCAGATTAGTTCAATAAAATAGGTCTTAGATCAAAATCTCCAGGCCATCTGAAAAAATTAAAAATTTTTCTTCTCAAATTTTAGGTTTAATTTTGATTCTATATAACGGACAGAATAAACGTCACTAATATAATAGTTAATGACGTCTTAGCGATATTCTTCCTAAGAATTGCATGTTTGATCGTCGAGGTCGTTTTAGTAATTCTCGAGAAACGTCATCAATTATATTGTGACCGTAGAGACCACGGCCTCCGATGATTCCCCCTCTGAGCTGTCTCGGTATGACGAACGTCACATCGTATTGGTAGAAAAACGAAAAGTCACGGTAATATATAAGTATATTGAATAATAGGAAAAATTAAGAACAGAAAAATAAACGCCAATAATATTATGTGAATTCCGAAATCAATATCTAATATTAAATATCGACGTAAGAAATCTTAAAGTCCCCACTTTACGCTCGATCGCGGGGACAAAATATACTAACTCTTTATCTTTCGGAGACTTTGCATCAAATAAATTTTCGTTCTTAAGCGATGTTTTTTTTCGAGGGCAATGTACTTTAAGATATTAGATTATCTATTTATTATAATATATTATAAGTATGATTATTAATTATAGATATATTTAAATATTATAATATAATATATAATAATATAATATATCTATATATATTTATATGATATATTATATATTTAATCATAATAAATAATATATATATAATATATTAATAATATATAGATATAATATATATATATGATATAATTATATAAAAATAAATATATTAAATTAATTATTAATAATATATATAATATAATATAAATTATATTATAATAAAATTATGATATATATATAATATATATTATATAAAATTATTAGTTTTTAATTTAGTCTCCCTTCAATTCAGTTTTCTATGAAATTTTAGAGATACGACAAACACAAATATTATAAAAACTACGCACGACCTCCATTTCCTATAGTATGTCTACTTTTGCTACCTTTAAAAATTAACTAAAAAAATAAGGTACCCTCTACTGGTTCACTTCGGGCGCGAAATAACGTTCTTCTCTCCCTGCGGGGTGTCGAAAATTGCCAAATATTCATACTCTCCAGATAGAACCAAAAAATAAATACGAATCTAAGTCTTCAAAGAATTTGCTAATAAAGTCATTCAATATTGGATATTTTATTTGTTCTTCGTCTAATTTTCTTAATGTCTAATTATTTAACATACATACAATTTATTTATATTAAATTTTTTTATAGTTTAGCTCCCTAAATCCATTTCTCTAACGAATAAAATATTAGGTGGTAACTAAATTAAAAAAAAATTTAAAAAAATATGGCACGACCCCATTTCACCTCGAAGACCGCCCTCGTAATAAGGAGTTATTCGTAAACCAAAATAAATGACGACGCGTTTGAATCCATTTTTTACCTAGAAAGTCGTTAAGCGTAATAGTAGTACCAATAGTGTTCAATTAAATAACTCAAAAGTCAAATCAAAAATTTTTCTAAAAAAAGCGACCTCGAAAAAATTGAAAATGTTTTTTTCAATGTTAACTTATATCTCCGACTTATAAACGGACAAGAAAAACGCACTATAAAATATATTAATACGTAACGATAGTACATGCCTGAAATATTCCCGCCGTTGATTCGTTCGAAGGTGTTATGGTAATTCGAGAAACGTCATTATATTTATAGGACGCCGTAAAGCTAGTGACGCCGAAAGGAAACACCGCTTCGATTGATCCTTTCCGATGGACGCTGGTAAACGAAACGCATATCGATTTTTGAGCGAAAAAAACAAAAGTTCACGGATAAAGTATTGATGAAATTAGGAAAATAGAAACATAGGAAAAATAAACAATTAATATATTGTGAATATAATACAATCAATATTAATTATCGACGAAAGAAATCTAAGGTCCCACTACACGCTTCGATCGGGCACAAATAACGCTAACTTTTTCATTCTCGGGAGAATGTGAAAAAATATATAAATTTTTCTTTTCTTAAAGCGAGTTTTATTTTCGAGGGATTTGTAACTTATAATTAATAAGTATGTTATGTATATAATTTATTATTACATTATCATTATAATCTTATCTGTAAATTTTTGGATATGATATCATATTTCATTATTCTAATATTATTATCTATAATAATTTCGTCTATTTATATATTATATATATATTATCACTTCAAATATATATAAAAATATAAAATATATATATTTAATTATTTATATAATAATATTATATATTCATAATATATATAATTTATATTACATATTAAAATATATATAATATTATAATATCCTACATTATTTGTCACAATCATGTTATTTCAATTTAATTAATCGGCATCGTACAAACAAAATTAATATATATAATACCATTGCTTAGGCATAACTAAAAGCTTGAGCGATTTTTTGCAGCAACTTTAAAAAAAACGAAAAAAAATATTAAAGGTACTTACTCTCTAGTTTCCGTGGCCGAGAAAATAACGTTACTTCTTACACTTCGGAGATGTGCATTGAATAAAGTTTGCCTTAAGCGAGTTTTTTCCCCGAAGAAACAACAAAAAATGATAGGAATCTAAGTCCTTAAAGAATTTATTAAAATCTTATTTCAAATTGGTATTTATTTTTGGTCGTTCTTTAATTTTTTTTAACAATTTCTAATCTTTATCTCCCCCATGTGTACTTATAAATTTTATATCCGTGTAATTATCGACCATCTCCGCACCTGCTAAATCCCATTTCTACGATTACAATCCTGTTCAATTTCACTTCAGAGAATACATCCTTCTCCATATTTTCCTCATAACCTACATTTAACCTCGGAACGTCCTCGTCAATAGTGATCGTTGGTAAAAGCCCAATAATAAATGAACTCAACGGCGTTTAGAACAAAATATTATCTCGCTAGAACGTCGTTAAGTCGTAAGAAACTTCCAATAGTGACGTTTCATCGGACGTTATACCAAATGAAGGGTTCAAATTCAAAAATCGTCCCCTAAAGCCGTCGAACATCTGAAGAAATTGAATGATTATTTCTTCTTATCAATTTTTAAGGTATTATCGACCCCCACCCCTCACCTCCCGACTTTATATAACGTACCCGAAAAAACCGTCCCAACACATAAATCAATACTCTATACACGATAGATCAATCCCTGAAAATTACGCAGTTTGGATCGTCATTTTTGAGTCAGATATAATAAAGTCCTCCTAGTATAAATATATTTAAACATATACCAAGTGAAATAATATGTAGACCGCCGCAATATATATGAGAGAATAAACACATGCCTTACGATAAGAGAGCCCTCAACACGAGGAGGCACACTGCCTCCCGCTCAACATAACAAAACCGCTTCCACTCACCTCCCCCAGCCACATTCCCCTCGCAGGAAACACAAACGCAAAAGTTACAACGGCATTCAAATCGCTCTCCATGAACCCATCTCGGCCAAACAAATCTACACACAGAAGACAATGAAGAAAATAATCACTCTAACCGCCGACCGCCTTCGAACCCATAACTCCATCTACCCACCAATATCAATTCTTAATTAATAATAAAACTTCGACGTAAATAAAAATCTATAAGGCCCACTTATTACGCTTCTATATAGCCGGTGATCCCAAACAAATGAAACTATTGACTTATTTCGGAAGTTACTGTTCAGCACCTAAAACCTCTCACCATTTTTTCGTTTGTTCTAAGACGTAAGAATTGTTACGAGAGAGAGGGTCAAGTGTATTTCATTTATACTTATACTAATCTCTGTAAGATAAATAAGTTGCTTTGATGCAACTCCACTCCCATCCCCTATAAATATATCAGATATTAATATAATTAAATATATCACGTCTACAATTTCATAATAATAGAAATAATAGATAAAATTAGATTAACTGATAAAATAATAAAAAGAAAGAAAAACTAATAAACCATAAAAGAAATCCATATTAAATATTAATTAATTATAAGTATAAAACAAGCTATCCCCTACATACAAACCTACTAACTTATATAATTATTTACCCACCCACCACCCCAATTATCATAAAAAATACAACCTACATTCCCATAATAATATTCAATACTCTCTCCCTTCCTTTGGAGAGATTATAAAAAATATATTTATTTCTATATATCACGATTTTTATATATAGTGCGAGAGAGGTATTTTATGCTGGGTAATTGGTGATGAAAAAAAAAAATTATAAATATAAGTTTAAAAATATTGTTTTGTGTTAAATGAATATACACAATATATATATTCCACTGATTATAATTATCATTAGCATTGGTTATATGCATGTGCTTCCATCATAATATTCATAAGATATTATTATCTAATGAACAAATTAATTTAAATAATACAAAGGACCATAGAAACTATACTACCCGAAGAATTTCTAAGTATATGAAAAACACGCACCCGTACCCCAACAATTTCTCACTAATAGGCATTTGAGACACGATTTTATTTGTGCAACAATGTAACACTCCAAGGAAATATTGCACACAGAGAGCACCCAAGACAACGATTAAAGGGAGCCATCTACCAAGACGAGAGGATCACAACCAGGGCAACGAATAACGTTAAATTATCATAATTTTCACTTAGCGTAATTATATCCATCAAATTTAAACCAAGATTCTATTCAAATATGTTTCGCGTTACAAGTTTGGCTTCTCCACGAGAGAAGAAAACACAAAAAAACATACCTTGGAACCATAAAGAGTATAATTAAGAATCATAAAGTCTAAATTTATAATAACACAATGACATTATAATAAAGAATGACAAGCTTATTTTTAATGCGGTATTCTTGAATATATATACTATATTTTATCTTTACGTATCTTAAATTGCTAACATCCCGTAATCTATTATGACTACACGACCCTACTATTATTATATACCCCTCATACCATATCATACCTATTCATCCTAATATACTTTAAATCTTCTCTTTCTTCTCAAGAGTTTAGTCCTAAATTTACATTTCTAAAATAATATTTTTAAGTTTACCTGTATGCCTTAATTAAAAAAAACACGTATAATATAAAATAATGCCCACGCCACTCGCAAAAAAGTAAGAGCCCTACCCCAACCCTCTCTCCTCACCCCCTTTATCGGAAAACCGCCCCCTCGTCATATTATGATCGTTCGTATAAGCCCTAATATAAAGATGACTCTAACGTTAAATGAATACAATAAGAACCTCGATTTTTGGATAATCGACTGTAACAGTCGTAAGCGAGTTAACTAAATTAGTATCCAAAGTTGGAGACTGTAGTTACAACATGTCAAACTACGTTTTAAAAAATCATAAAAATATTAATATCAAACATACGCTCTACACATCAAATTTAACTTGAAATAAATTGAAATTTATTATTTATTTTCATTTAACTATACTGAACGATAACAGAATAAACGTACATTATAAATAAATCAAATAAATTAAAACGTACTATAACGACAGATCATACCTCACCATAACTAGTAAAATAAGCCAAGATATAGATTAATCGTTTATCGATGTTTCGTTTTTATGGATAATTCTACGAGACCACGTCATTATAGTATAGGTGACGGGGTGTCGAATAGTAGATTAGATCGTCCGTAGTATAGAAACCGGCCATACTGAGACTCGGACCCCCCTACTCCGAGGCATCGTACCTCAGGAGATACGTAAACCGCTCACTATCGTCCTGTAAATAGTTTGAGTATATAACTAATAAAATTCTAATACGGTATAAATAGCTATTCATGATATAAGAAGAAAATATTTCAGGTAATAATCATAGGAAAAGATAATACAATGCTTGACTATTAATTATAAATATCTTTCCAAATAATATGAGAGAACGTAAATACGCATTTTAAAGGATCTCCCATTTCCAAAGGTAGCAAGAATAAAAAACATAATTAAATCTACATTACAAATATCTAATCAAACAATGGTCTTAAAATAAGATATATTTCTCTACTATCGATCTTGTAAACGGTTTTTATCATTTGCTCAAAAACAAAGATCTCCTATCGAGATTATCGATAGAGGGAGCACAAATGATACCGGATTCGATGTGAATTTGTACATGTAACGTAGATTCCCTTAACATTTATATTATAAACGTTGATTCAGTTTTAACGTTCGTTTACCACCTTCCCATCAACGTACTGTAGATTTAGCTAGCAATCGAGATTTTCCCTCATCATAAATAGTTAATACAAGTAGTCTAAATAATACACATATGAGATAAATAAAGTAATAAAAGAATAATATTTATAGTAAATATATATATATATTTCGATAAATAAAATATTAAAATATTTTAAAGTTAATTCGCACGTAAAATAAATAAGTGCATTTAAAAACCTTTGAAATTTTTATATCTTATGAAATATTTTAATTAAATTTTCCAAATAGGTATTTATTTCATCTATCTTTGAGGTAGTCAATGACATAATTTTAAATTAGTCATATTAATCAATTTATATGTAATATTTACTAATAATCTATAAGAATAATACTCTAATTATAAATTAATCACTAAGATTCATTAAGATTATTTTAACACGAGTAATACTTTATTATATTGAATTTTATGTTATATAATTATTTAATTATTAATCCTTTTAAAATATGAATCAAAATTAATATAAAATAATATATATTATTACATAATTATATATATTAATGTTATACAATTTTAATGTAGATTATAAAGATATTGTATAAATATTAAATTCTCTTCGTACTTATTCAATATTCATAGTTGATATCTATATAAATCAATAATATTTCAATGAAGAACTAAGTAAAGGATATTTACTAGAATAATCAAATATTATAATTAATTTGAGAAATTATAAAATATAAAAGAAATAAATAACTTCTAACTTATATAAAACTGAAAAAATTATAAATGTTATTAAAATATGATATAATATTAATTAATATAAAAATAATATCAATTATATAATTTATAATAATTTAATAAATATATTTATATATATATAGTATATATAAATATAATAGAGTTTCATTTTAAAATTTTTGAATTATTTTCCTTAAAAAAATAAGAATTAAATTATAATATAATAAAAATAAACTATTAAAATAATAAAAGTAAAAATTAGAATATATTTAAAATAATTGGTAATAAATAATAATATATAATTGTTCTTAATAAAAATAATAATATATAATAAGAATTTTAAATTTATAATCTTATTTCTTAAACATAATCTTGTAATATTTGATCAATATTTAAATATTAAAAGATATATATAAAACTATCATAAATCGTATATTATATATAAAAAATAATAATGATTACAAAACCTTACAACTTGAATATAAATAGATTATAATATTCTTTTTTAATGAATAATATATGTTTACTAATTTTAAAATAAACCTTAATTGAAATATTAAATAAATAACTGACAAAAAAATTCGAAGAATAGCAGCCATCAAATTCATATAAGTAGATAAAAAAATAATAAATGACTATATACAAATTATAAAATAATATAAATATAATATTAATAATATAATAAAAATTAAATATTATATATATTTAATATAATATGATTAAATTATATAGTCATCCACTCTAAATTTTCAGAATCTTATCATATGAAAAACAATTATAAATATTAACTAAACAATAAAAAATATCAATAATAGAGAGAAACTCACGGCAACGCAAAACACGCTAATTTTCCTAATAAGAGCTGAACGTTTGTTCCTAACAATCAATATAAAAAATAACGTAACAAAAATAAATCCTGAGATGTAACAATCGTAATTATCTAGGAACACGAAATAAGACGAATCATCTATCTTTCGGAGAATGAAGTGAAAAATAAAATGTTACCTTAAAATAAATTATATTCTCACTGAGAAGAAAAAGAAACCAAAAAAAAAAATATATACGGAAAAATCCACACCAAAGATATGCTATAAAAGTTAATCAAATGAGGGATAGGTTCACTATTTTTTTCTCGTTCTTAATTTTTCTTAAATCTTAATTAAATATAATCTCAATAATACTAATACTAATAAATATTATTTATATTAAATATATTATTATTTATTAAGAATTATAATGTCTATCATCAAAATTCACAATTGCTATACGAGGACAAATAAATTTGTAAGAAGTCAGCCTATAAATTACAAAAATAATAAAAAAATTATTGCACACTACAGTACATTATAACAACATCAGGAAACGTCTCGTCTCAATTAAATAGTGACTATAATCGTATAAAAGCCAAAAATAAATTGATAACTAACGCGATATTAGAATACACATTTATTTACGCTTAGAACGACAAAAACTCGTATACCCTTCGAATAAAAAGTAATTCCAAATAGTAAGATCTAGATAACATCTCATATCAGAGTATACCTAGAGACAATATAAACTCAAATAAGTCTAAACATACAAAAAACAGCTAAAATCACAAAAAGTGCGCACAAATGAAAAAAAAATACGAAAGATATATATATATTTAAATTTTAAACAAATATATATACTCTATAATAAATTTATAAAAGAGTACTATGAAATAAAAATCCAGAATTAATTATTATAAATTGAATAATAATATGTAAAATATCATAACGATATGTATTCTAACTGATAAATATATATAGAGCAGAGAAGTATGAGATCTGAGAGAATTCGTAGCGTATCAGGATCTTTTAATAGAGAAACTTATGAGAGAACAGCATTATATATACATAGTCGATGTCCTGAAAAAAGATAGTTGACGTTAGACGAGAGAGGAACCAGGCCTTCGATGAATCCCTTCCGTAGATGTTCTCGGTAAATACGTAAAATCAACTATCGATTATTTATAAGAGGGAATACAAAACATAAATATAAACTAGAAGGGATAGAAATTATGTACCCGAAAATTTAGGAAAATTTTAAGTAACAATAGAAAAACCAAGAACACATGAATCGATATGTGCACACCTAACATACAATTCTCATAAATATAAACAAATCTAGTAACAAACTAAAAAAAAATACTTAGAGATCTCATCTCACTTACGCTTTCGAAATCACAGAGCGGATCTAAAATCAAACAGTATTATCTTATATTACCTTTTACGAGGAGACTGTTGTCTCATAAAAAAATAAATTTATCGTTATTCTAAGCCGAGTTATATTTTCAGAAGGCAAATATTAATAAAACTTTATATAACTATATTTATAAATAATATATATTACAATATAATAATATTAATATAATTTTATAAGATAAATATTATAATTAATAATATATATATATTATATATTTTATATAATAATAAATAATAAATATTTATCACTACTGTTATAAATAATATCAATACTAAGTACATCCATAATAATAATAAAATATATAAAATAATAAATATATATAAATATAAAAATAAAAGAAATATATATAGATAAATAAATGTATAACAAAACATATATAATAATAAAAAAATTGAATACATAAAAATATGAAAAATATTGTATTAAATAAAATTATAAATATCTATTATAATATAAATTAAAAAAAATTAAATATATAATATATTCATAAATTAAATATAATATATAATAATAGTTAAAAAATAAAAATAATAATATATTATAATAACTATTAATATAATATATAAATAATATATACTAATAAAAATAATTAATAAATTATAAATTATAAATAATATATATAATATAATAATATTCATTATTATATAAATATTATCAATATATTATTTAATTTCTATATATATAATAATATAAAATATAATAATATAATATATATAATAATTAATTTAATAAATAAAATCTATATATTAAATAATTATATATGATATTATAAATAATAATAATAATAATATATATTAATAATAATATATATATATAATTAAAATCTATAAAAGTCTATTATATATAAAACATACTTAATAATTATAATATAAATGAATAAAATATATATTATATAAATATAAATATAATAATAAATAATATAATTAAAAATTAAATCTTAATATAATAATATATATTTTATTATTATAATTAGTTCCCTTACCATCTCCCCATTCCACTCATATAAAAAATAATATTTAGAGTTACAAAACAAATAAATAACTATCAAACAACGAAAGCACAAGACCCATACCTATAAGGCTGTGAGCAGATTTTATATGCCTACACATAAAATGTTAAAACGAGTAAAAAAAATATTAAAGTACCTACTCCTACAGGTCAACATCGAGAATCGGAAATATAGTATCTACCGATACTTATAATATCGAGGAATATGAGATTGACAAAAATAAAGTTATGAATTCATCTTAGACGAGAAATTTCCAGATGAAAAAACCAAAAAAAAATAAATTACGAGAAGATACAAAATATATAAAAGAAATACAATATATTAGAATATTACACATTTATGTTTATATATTTTCTAATCGTTCTTTATAATTTACTTAAATCAATAAATAATATAACAATGACTGATAATACATGTTATTTATATAAATTTTTAATATAGTTAAAATTCGCCCTGAAGTCCATTTATCTAACAAAAAATAAATTTATAAGGGTAACTATAATTAATAAAAAAAACTATTAATAAAAAATTTGCAATTAATTACGAACGCCATTTAGCCTCGAATTAGTCTCGTCATTATAGTTGCAGTTCGTATATAAGCCACACAAAAAAAATGACTCTACGCGTATAGAATCCATTATACGCTAGAACGTTACCGTTAAGCGTAATAATAGTTGCAATAGTGACGTTTCATCGGAACCGTCTATAACTCAAAAGGTCTAAATCAAAACTCTCGACAAAAGATCAGACTCTACTTGAAAAATGAAAAAATTATTTTACATTCTAAATTTAACTTTTAACATTCGTTTTCAAGGAACTTTCCTATACTCACTATAATAATAATTAATCGCTAGCGATAGTTCAATCCCTGAATAAAAAGCAGTAGTTGTCACTGTGTTAGCAATAAAAATAGCTGAAATATTATATGGTAATTATTATAAACGAAGAAAACTCAAATTATTTTATTTAAAGGACGCTAGTAAGAAGAAACTACGAGCCTAATCGATTGATCACACTCACAATAAGTAATCGCTCGAGTATATGTACAGAAACGTCACACGTATTTTGAAAGAAAAAATTAAAACGAAAAGTTAAATAGAAAAGGATGAAGAATAAAAGCTACAGAAAGACAATAGAAACAAATAAAACATTATAATAAATCATGTGAAATTACTTAGTAAATCTATATAAGAAATATTTATTAGAACGTATAAGAAACTATACAGTCTCCATTACGGTTACTTCGATACGGGGACAAAATAACGAGAATATTTTAACACATCTAGCAGATATGTTCAGAATAATATCCGTAGTTCTCGAGACATTTATATCATTGCAATTCGTTATTATATTTATACAAGTATTATATATTATATATTAAAAATATATATTAATAAAATATATAATAATATAATATTAATATTATATTAGGATAATATATATTAATTTAATAATAATTAAATAAGTAAAATTAATAAATATATATATTATATATATAATATAATAAATAATAATAATTAATATATAATAAAAATATATATTATTTAATATAATTTAATATAATATATCATAATAACTTATTAATTATAGTATTAATTAATAATAATATATATATATAATAATAATATATATAAATATGTAATAAATATTATATAATTAATAATTTTTTATATTAGATTGTGTCTTAAATTCAGTTTTTCTATGAAAAATAATTATTTAGCAGTAACTAAAACAAAATTAAATTATAAAAAAACATAACGTGGCACGACCCCTTTCTTCTAGCTTTGATCGATTTATTGCTACGTCTAAAAATAACGATAAAAAAAAAAATATAAAAGAGAACCACACAAGTCCGTCGGGCACGAAAACGTACTCATACTTATATATCGAGAGATGGTGCAAAAATTTGTTTACTAAGACGAGATAATCTTTTCCCGAGAGAAACAAAAAAAAAAATAATAAATAAAGGAAACTAAAGTTTATAATTGATAATAAACAGTTATTCACAAATTGGATATAATTATTATTCTATCGCTTAATTCTTAAATTCTAATTATATCAAGAACTAACTAATTTAATTTATATAAATGTTTTTTTATAGTTTCGGTAGATCATTTCATTATCTACGAATAAAAAATTATTAGGGGATAAATAAAATAAACAAAAATAAAAAAAAATGCACGATGCACATTACAAATAAGGAAAATCTCCCAGAACATATGTGACGTTCGTAAAAGTCCCAAATAAAGACCATAACGCGATTAGAATAACATTAAAATATAAACTTAGATACGTCGTTAAGCGTAATAAAGATCCAATCAGTACGTTTCATCGAACCGTTTAACTCATAAAAAAAGGCTAAAAATCAAAATCGAAACTCACAAAAAAGTACGACCTCAAAATGAAAAAATTGAAATTTTTTTTCAAAATTTAAACTCTAACTCGATTCGCTTTAAATATATATACATAAATTATCTATAAATAAGAATTAATACGCTTAACGAAGTTACTGAAAAATGCCGTGATCGTTATCGAGGTCGGTTTTATGGAATCGATGAAACGTCATTATATATGACGACGGTAGAAGTTGCCGGAAGGAAACCCGGCCTCTGTTGACCCTCCGAGAGATCGATCTCGGTAATACAGAAACGTCATCATCGTATTTGAGAAATAAAAAAACAAAAGTCACGGATAAAAGTTTATGACGAAATAGGAAAATAAGAACTGAAATAAAAACAATATAAAGATGATTCTCTAAATATAAATCTTAATATAATAATATCGAGTATAAAAATCTAAAAAGCTCCCAACTAATCGCTTCGTCGGGGACAAAATAAAACGAACTTTTTACTTCGGAGATTTTGCAAATAAAATTTTTGTTCTTAAGCGAGTGAGTTTTCGAGGGAAGGGGTTACTAAATTTACCCAAATAATTAAAAATATGAATTATATATTATATAAATAATAATATATTATATATATATATATATTAAATATAATATTATATATATAATTAATATAATATAATATATAATTATATATTAAATATATATAATATATATAATAATATAAAATATAATAAAATATATAATAATAATATATATAATAATAAATAAATAAATATAATATTATATATATATTTATAATTATAATAAGGTATATTAATTATATATATAGAATATATATATATATATTATATTAAAATATATATATATATATAATAATATTTAATAAATATATATATATAATATATAATATTAAATATATATATATATAAGACTAAATTATATATATAATAATATAATATTATATATAATACTATAATATAATAATAATATATAAATAAATAAATAAAATATATATATATAATATAATATATATATATATAAAATTAATATAAAAAATATATAATATATATAGTATATATATATATGAATAAAATAAATATATAATAATATATATATATTTTTTTTTTTTAAATTTAGTCTCCTCAATCAGTCTTCTATGAAATATAATTTTTAGAGGTATCATGAATATGTTTTAAAACTCACGTACCCGAACGTCTGTTCCATTTGTACCGAATGAATGTTGGTCATATACGTTAAACATTAAGGAAAAAAAAATATAAAGGTACCCTCCGAACGGTCAGCGAACACGAAAAAAGTACTCTCTACTTCGGGAGATGGTCCGCAAAATAAATTTTTGTTCCTTAAGCGAGTTCTTTACCCGAGAAGAAACATAACCGCATTTGTATACACACTCACATTCGCTCACATATCCTCATATTAGGATCCAAATATTCGGATTTTATTCTGATCATCATCTCATAAGCTTTCAAATCTTATATTTCAAACTATATTAGTTAATAATGTAATAATAGTTTAGTCTCCCCTTCAGTCTCATTTTCTCTACGAAAATAGATTTTAGGCGGTAACTAATTAAAAAAAAGAATTAAAAAAAAATTGGCACGAGCGCCCATTTACCCGGAAATGTCCCGTCAATATGACGTTTCGTAAAAAGCCCAAAAGATGACTCGACGCGTTAAATTCATTTAATACCGCTTAGAACTCGTTAAGCGAATAAAGTAAATAGGAGTTCACGGAACCGTTTATAACTCAAAAGTCTAAACAAAATCGCTCTCCAAAAAGTCGACCTCTGAAAAAAGAAAAAATTTTTTCCCCCTCAAATTTAACTTATACCCTTCGACTTTAAACGGTACAAACTAAATCGTCATATAATGAATAATCTAATACGCCTACGATAGTTCATTCCCTGAAAAATCAGTTTGATCGCGAGTCGTTTAGGTAATCGAGAAACGTCATTATACTTGTGACGGCCGTAGAGGAACCCGGCCCTCGATTATCCCTCCAAAGATACGTCCGTAATTACGAACGCACTATCGGTTATTTGAGGAAAAAACCGAAAAGTTCACGGATAAGGATGAATAATTAGATAAAAATAAGAACAAAAAAATAAACATTAAATGATTGGAATACCCGAAATCAATTCTAAACTATAATCGACGTACAAAAATCTAAGGCTGGAACTTCTATGAAAGGATTTCGAGTCCAATCAGATTATTCTGTTTATAGTTGTGCAAAATAAATGTCAGTTTCTTAAGCGAGTGTTTTTCAAGGGATTGGTCTTAAATATAATTATTATATTATAATATAATATATATATTTTTTTTAATTTCAGCTCCTGCGGTGTTTATTCTATGAAAAAAAATTATTAGACTAACTAAACAAAAATTAAATTAAAAATAACTACAACACGAACACTACATTCCTATAAGCACCCGGCACCCGCACTTTAAAATTAAGTAAAAAATAAAGGTAAATAACCGGTTCACTCGGGCACGAAATAACGTTCTCTCTCTCACCTCCCGGACGAGGCAAGAAAATTCTGTGTCTTACGGCGCGTTTTTTTCCCGAGAAGAACAAAAAAATAAATAGAATCAAGTCTTAAAGATGCTAAAATAAGTTATTTAACGCTTTCACCCCTCTGCTTCTAAACTTCTTAATTATATAACCCTGTTCTAAAAAGTCGTTATAGTGACCTTTCCTAATTATCTCTTTCTACGAAAAAATATATAAAGGGGAAAACTAACATCAAACAAAAATTATAAAAATAAAATATTGCAAACACAGCACGCATCTTACCTTATCGGAAAAACGTCCTCGATCAATATAAGTGAAGTTCGTAAAACCCCCCAGGGGAGAATAAATGACCACGTTTGCGTTTAGAATCCATTTCTTACGCTTAGAACGTCGTTAAGCATAGCGTATTAATGTTCCATGTGAAACGTTTCATCGGAACCGTTAAACCAAAAGGTCTCAAACAACATCGTCTTGCCAAAAACCTCTTTCCTGAGCAAATGCTAATATTTTGTTTCAAATTTTTATCTACGATACTTCTATAATACATTTCAGTATATAATACGTACTTGGAGGAATAAAAAAAAAAAATAGTCTAATCGATAGGTTCAGGACCACCCCCTCGACAATACTGCCCCCGCCTTCCGCCCCATCGTTCGGGTCGTTTTAGGTAATCGAGAAACGTCATATATTATAGCGACGCAGTATAATGACGCCGTAGAGGAAACCCGCCCTCGATTGACCTCCGAGGATCGTCCCGGTAATTACGAAACGTCACTACCGTATTTTTGAGGAACTATTACCACTAAATATTAATATAGTATTAATTAATATTATAATAATTAATATAAATATATTTAGTATAGTAAATATAAATATATATAATATATAATTATTAAATTTACATTCCTACCATACCACCTACCCCCCTCATCTCTATCTTTCCACCCTTCTGAGGCGCACCCTCACTCCGTTCCACAATAAAAATAAATTACTTTAGGTGAGATTATGATAGTAATAATTATAAAAACACGCACACACCTATTTCCTATAGGTTTGAAGCGAATATTGCTACAGACTTACACACCAGAACCTCCAACCGAACTAAAAAAATAAATGAACCCAGCGCTAAGCCGCCGGGCTAACGGTTCACGTCGAAGCACGAAGAATACGTTAGCTGGTGGCCTACGTTCGGAGAGTGTGAAAAATAAAATTTCTTATGTATTTCTTACTCCTATTTCTGCCCAAAGAAACCAAATAAAAATAAGTATTACGCATCTAAGTCAAAAGAATACTAAATAAAATTAAAGTATATTTACACCAATATGGATAATAATATAAGTATAGTTATTCATATTACGTCTAAAATTAATATCATAACATCTTATAACTGATATATTAATCAGAATAACTTATACTACATATATATAAATAAACACGACCTTAGAATAGATTACGAACGGCGTATATCACTAGTTAGAGATCGTAAACTAAAGCAAGCGTACGTTTATGGTGCTTAGTACAGCCATATACTAGTATAATCATAAATTACCGGGGTCGGCATAATATCTAAAAAGGATCACACATAAGAAAAATATAACGTAAAAAAAGTGAAGAGATCCAAAAACATAAACTCCCATCTATGCCAACGAAATAACGTACTTTACTTAATATCTTGAGATGGGTGTAAAAATAATTTTCGTTATACTTAATTGAGACTTTTTATCGAGGAAAAAACTAAAATAAATTATCGGAAAATACTAGACTTTGACAGAGCCTTACATGATAAAGTAAGCGTGCGTAAACGCAGTAAATGATCGAAATCACGCAGAGCTCGAGCTTCCGTTCTATCAGTTTACAAAGCGGTTTCCTGAAAATCGAAAAGTGAAAGACAGCTGTATGGTAGCAAGAGCACACCGTAGATCATAAAATCCTAGTGAAGGTTGTCGAGACTTTCTAAGAACACACCCTGAATTTAACGTAAACATGCTTAAGGTCCTCCTCTAAGCTTTACAAGAATCTAGACACAATAGAATATATAGAATATCTATAAAATAAAGTTTCACGTTCCATATTGGGATGTTTATATATATCGATGAGGAAATCCAAAAATATAATATAGTAGGCCAACCATAAGGACCAAAATCGTCTGCGAGACTATATATGTTAAGCGTGTTTGAGAAATAAATAATAAGATCAAAAAAGTGATTGCGTAAATAACAGCGTCCATTTCCTACGAATTCGTTTAATTTACAAGCATTATATCCACTATTAAATTTAATATTTTACTTATAGATACAGTAAAGAAACTGAGTTTATGCATACCCGATCTAATGTTAATTAAATTATTAAGGATGTAATACTCGAATATTTCAGAGCTTTTACAACAGGTAAATATATAATCCGTTGATTTCTTGTAATTAAAATAAAAATAATATTATTCTTATACAGAGACCACACCCATCCTTAGATATAAACGCATATAATAATATTAATTATTATTAAATAATATATACTATAGTTTAAAGGGAGTATCGATACAGGAGAGAGGTTCTCTGGACAAGTATCAAAATAATCACGGAAAAACCCATAAAGAAAGTTCCCCCTTATGCGTAAGGGGATGGAAACTAAAAAAACGTTCTTTTAATAATGGCTTTTATCGCCTAAAATTTAATTAGATATCGTATAACCTATTTACGAAATAAATATTTATGCCACCAAAAAATAAAAAAAAAAAAAAATAACTGATTAGGCGAATAGAAGACAAGCATGACTCCTTATACAGTAGGTTCATAAACTATAAAGTAGATAACTTTGAACAATTGCAAATAATACGTATATCAGCGCATATTATAATTATAATATTTTACATATACGAATACTTTAAAAATATGTTAGCTCGAACCGGTTCGGCTTTAATTGGCAAGAAATATTTATATATAAAGCAGATTATT
This sequence comes from Trachelipus rathkii, assembly GCA_015478945.1. Classification (NCBI taxonomy): domain Eukaryota; kingdom Metazoa; phylum Arthropoda; class Malacostraca; order Isopoda; family Trachelipodidae; genus Trachelipus; species Trachelipus rathkii. The sequence goes on along the minus strand of JABUQX010003424.1, from coordinate 43,020 downwards.
TAGAGACAAAAATTGATATCACTTCATTGTTCCTTATTACTTGATATATACAAAGAATTAGATCTAGAGAAGATTTTCAGAAATAAGTAAAAATATATGCAATAATAATTGGATATATTCAATGGTGAGTTGGTTATTAACTAATAAAGACATCTAAGAAAAAAATGAACAAAGTTATAAAAACATTACTACTTTTGGTACCAATATGAACTTTTAATATCTATTAAGTTGATAATTTTTGATTTCACAACTAATCGACTCTCGTTCGGGCTAAACGTCTAAATCACTCATTATTCGTTCGATTTCACTTTTTTAATGAGACGCCATGTTTGCCTACAGTATTAAATAAAACTCAAATAAACCCTGCTATAACTCTTAGCGATGAATAATTAATTTTAGATTTCTACGCAAATAATTTTAAGTATATATATATAATATAATATTGTTTATATATAATCTTCCAAGCCACTTCAAATGTTGACTTAGATCGACTTATAAAACGCGCATAACCAGATCAAACCGATCATTATCACAAAAATCCACATTCCCACCGCATTAACGCACACTTCGTCCCCTCGCAAAATACCCGTAGACCCCTCGTTGAGGTCGCCCCCTCCAGGTTGAAATCTGAGTAAAACGGCCCCTCCCAGGGGTGGTAGAGGTGTAATAGACAATCCAGATAAAGAAGAGAAACCAGAAAACCGAATTTACCACCCAATGAGATCGAGACCAATTATTTTTCATAAATTTCAAAGATCAAATGTATTTTAAAAGGAAAAAACAGGAATATATAAAAACGTGAAATTTCGAGGATTGGAAAATTATCGATTAAAAATTAAGACATAATAAAAAAAAATCAATATATCGATCGTCTGCTAATAAAAACGTCACTATAAGAGAACAAAAAATTGATTTGCAACACGGAGCGTACGTGCAACATTTGTTTATTATATTTATTTGTATACCGGATGGATCACGATACATTTCTGAATTAAAATAGTTTGAACTAAAACTAAAAGAAAAAATATAGATTATAAATAAATATATTCACTCAATAAAAAAACGTAAAAAAAAAAACGAGCGGTACACATACTAACGGGCGCGCGCGGCGCCACGAAGAGGTCAACGTACTTCCTAATCCAGCAGACCTACGCTTACCCCCGAGAACAAAAGACAAAACTACGGACCTCTACAAGTCATCGCTCCAAGCCACCTCCTGATACTCAATAGTCCACGTTTACAACAATTGAAATTCATCCCTTTTCTTTCTCGTCTAATTGTCTTAAAGTCTTAATTATATCATCACGTTATCTTAATCGCTTAAAACCTATAGAAAATGGGCGTGCTTGCGTTCTACATCCGTACTCTCTAATATTACAACCTCCGCACCCCTTCTAGGATCCGTAACAAGTATGAAACAATATAAAGCTTAGTCATATTATTGCGCTCTACACTCGGAAATTTCGATAAATCTTTGTAAGGTAAAGGAACAAGTAGATAAAGAGTTGATCAAAACACGCCATAAGAAAATCGCATCCTACACGAACGTTACCATCCAAAATTTTGTGAAATTTCACAATGTCGAGAAAAAGAAAAAATGGCCGCCCTAAATGCAATTTCAATCTATCAAATAGTTATGACCTACTGTAAGGAGGCATGCTCAGTCTCAACGACGCCATAAACGTATCTTTTTTTTTCTCTGGGGAAAAATTTCTAAAAGGGAACGATCAATCTAAATTTTGGCGAAAGCCATAATAAAGGAACGGTTTTGTTCCATCACCTTAACGCCAAGGAACACTTAGTTTTCCCGGAATTTGAAATTGCCAGGAACCCCCTCGTGCCCCCTTAACACTAGAGACTAAGGCACCCTACCACTCGATTTTTCCCGCCATATCTCAACAATTATGCGCTGGTCCTATTGCCGACGGGTGCCCCGCGCCATCGTCTTATATCACCCCACCCCTCAACACTGTAAGACTCAGCGCAGCGCTTGAAATAATAATTAGGGTGCTACTACTGCTGTCACCTATTTTACATGCTATCATACCGATAATACGATCCCTACTCTTCCCTTTTAGGCACCAAAAAAATTGGCCATTTCCGTCCCGATATATTTACCCCTCTACTCTTTTCACAAAACCAAAAAGTTACCAACACTACCCGATACTTCTTCCGCTTAACACAGAACATCATCTTTCCCCGGTAACCGCCTCAAGAAGGCGGATGCAGTCCAAACAGTTCATAGTGGTAATTATATAACATGGCAAACATGGCACTTCATAAACAAGATGAATCGTCCGAATGAGAATGAGTTTAGACCTAGCCGAAGCCGAGAAGTCGATCGTTGAAATCTAAATCTATTCATACTAGAAAATAAAGGTGTACAGAATAGACAATCGAGTATATTTCTCAACATACCTTATTTAAAACCTGCACCTGGTAGTCGTACAAGTTAAAATATATAGCCTTCAATATCGGCATCCTACATCTCGGAATTTCCGACTAGATCTTTGTAAGTATAAGGGACAAGAGAAAAATTTTGGTGCCCACAACACGCAAATAAATAATTCACTAAAGGAACGTTACCTTTTGTGAATTTTAAAACTCGTAAGAAAAAAAATAAAATGTACATACTGTATATAACAAAAATCGTTGACTCAGCTGAAGGAGGCATCAGTTTACCGGCCTAAACTCCGTTATTTTTTAATTTTCTGGTGAAAAATACCTAAATGGAGAACAACAATTTTTAAACATTTTCCCTGTGCAAAAAGCATAAAAAAGGGAACGGCGTGATACGTGAATAACAAAGAATATCGCTGGCAATCCACGTTGCTTCTACCTCTAAACATCGCCTATAACTCTTCCGATTAGGAAGAAGATAAAAGAAAAAATGCTTTGTATGATATAACATAAAAAATTTTTTAGCGTTTTCTTGTGCGTCACTAAAACGACAATACTTTGCGAGTTAATCTTCCCCGATCGTCGACACATCGTCGATTATTCGGCCATAAAGGAAGCGAAAATATACGGTTTAATGCTGACTTCGTTACCCACCCCACAAGAAGAATGTTCGGCAGAAGCCGAGAAAAATCCAGCGAAAAAGAGACGACCCGTCCCATGACCCTACGCTCCTCAACCCGACCTCTTCGAGTTTTTCAAATCTTTTCGGAATTCATCACCGGAGTCAGATCGAGTATTTCCCGCCCACCGACAGCCCCGCGAACGAGGAAATCCCGCCAAATTCGAGAGATAAAAGACCGAAAGTTCGTCAAGTAATACCTCCTACTAAACGAACCCGTCACCCGCGGGATATCAATTGCGAAGTAAAACCTATCGGTACGCTCTTTGCACTCTCACAAGCAGCCACGGCGCACGACCGCCGCACTAACACCCAACCAGCGACTAGCCGGTTCTGTCCGCCCCAGTTCACCCGCCATACCCCAGAAGAGAACTACTAAGTCCAACGCCTTTTTTCAAAATAGTGCCGATGGTTGAATCTCCCCGCCCCGACGATGTTTTAATTAAGCTGGATAAACTGGCCAAAGGTCATATTTGTGAACCCGCCGAGCAACCATCGAAACGCCGCCCGCTCGACTCTCCAAAGGCAAATACGTTATGAATATTTCCGTTTCCGTGGAAAGACTATATTACGAATAAACACTCGATGAGTCTGGATGATATTTTGTTGTTGAGAATGCCGCCCCCGCCGTAGATTTGTATTTCTCCTTACGATAACAATACGTACATTTTTCACACCCCCGTACCTCTCAGACTCGCACAGAAGCAATCCAAAGAATAAAACAATAGAACGCAGAAACCCTAAATATCGTAGTATTTTCGTATTCCTTTAGCCCCCCTCACCCTTTCGACAGGACGAGTTTAACTGAGTAGCGTCATTTGTCGAATTCCATAAGTTAACCCTTCTAAATAAAACAATATATTTTGTCAACTCCCGCCTCGGCTGAGACACCTGGCAAAGTCTTTCAGAATACGGAACGCGGTAAATGAGTGCATAGTTTATTTACTAATAAATATATCTGAAATAAATAATTTTTCTCACCCTCTATATAAAACTTCCACGGTCCCCCCACCCATCCTTACCTATAAAACAAAATAACTCACTCACCTCACCGAGAGAAGATCGCGCGCCACCATTTTATAACTCTCATCAACAACACGGCTAATATACAACAACGATCCTCCCTTTGTTAATTTTAGGAAATTCTGAAATAGCCTCTATCCCCACAAAAACGTTAAAGAATACGCCCTGAACTCGCAATCCGCCGAAGCCGCGAAGGCGTGCCCCACCCCGCCCCCACAACCTCCCCCAGTTACTCTCCTCACCCAAGCAGCGTCGCTGGGCCCCCCACCGCCCCGGTGACGCCACACGCCCCTCTCCTCAGCCCCCAGAAGCGCCACATACATAGAAACGTTATAGCCCGCGATTTCTTCGATAAACTACCCAGCCAGCCTCGCACCTAATAAAATTAAGGCAGAAAACGACCCACGAAGGAAAGCACGAAAACAGAAGCACAAAGAAAAAAGAAGACACAAGAACGGGATCCGGCTAAAGGAAGTTTTTTATTTCGACCAACCATCTAAGTATCTTCTGGAATAGCGCATTTACGCCCGAATCGGTGCCATTCTTATGGTTGAACGTGAAAAGGGCATTATACACGTAATCTCATCCCCGTCTCCTTCATCTTATATCCGGCTGGAGATTCGTCGCATAGGCATAGTCTTTAGTTACGGGTTGCTCTCCCTTCCCGCCTACGTTCGGCCGTCTTTGAAAAGCTCGAAATTCTCCTGTCGCATACGATACCATAGAATACGCCTCCTCCGAACCGACTCCTCGACCATTTCTGGCTGCGCTAAAATCCTCCCCCCCGCCAGCGAACAAACGGAATGGATGCAATTGAAAACTGGCGCCCGATCCCTCATCCCCGGCAGTCTTCTCGTGGCAGAGATCAACACCCGTTTTACAACAGGATGTTCCCACCAACTTCCGCATTTCTCTCTGACCAAGCCCCCTCGCGAGCCGTCGGCTCATCGCCACCTCAAATCCTACGTGGCGAAACACAAACAGGAACCACACACCGGCGAGAGGCCTGCTCTCTCTCAACCCTCTACACGTTCAGGGCCTAGCGAGGAGAGCGGCGTCTCGAGACGGTGTGGTCGACCTCCGTTAAGAAAGACCTGCTCTCTCATCTGTGACGAACCAACGAGAACGAGAAGACAGCCTCGACTCTCCGGAATTTTTAAAACTCCGTTTCTACACTCTCAACCCTCGACCGCACGTCGCAAGAGACATACACGAAACCTCTCCTAACGTACACCCCACCCGTATACGAGAAACTACCCAGCGCGTCAGAATTACACCACTTAACGTCTCCTAACCCTGTACCATTCCTCAAGTAACGACATCCTTTCTACCCAGCCCGACGCGGCTAAACAAAAATCTTCAACTGCTACTTTTCTCACTCTATACAAATCCCCGAGATTCATTTATCAGTGTAGAGACGCCAAAATCTCAGAAGCAACGTTGCTAATAATCAATCTTTGAACCTCGAGCGGAGGGCTATAACCGTCCCGGCAGGGAACCGCTGGGCGCCACGACCTATTCCGCCCCTCCACGCCCCCCCCACACACCAGAACGCGTGCCTAAAATCTCACGCAGCAACGCCGTTTTGCCGTAAACTCGAGAATTATGCCGATCATGAAAGAAAGATATACTGCACTCCCGCGGAATCAGAAACGTGTCAGCATTAGAACCGACAAACAATATAATTAAGGAAAAGAGACAAACGCGCCACTAACAAGGGCGCGCCCCGCGGCGACACTGAGACGGCGACGGAAGGAAACAACAACGTCGCCGGCTGCGCGCGACAAAGGAGCGAGAAGGCCCCGAATGAAACCCTAGACCAAAATTTCGTCCTTCTTCTAATTACCGCTCACAATTCACAAAGTTAACTAATTGCCGCGCGTCACCCTTGCTGTCCCGCTCGCGAAAGATTAAAACCACAAGCCTCTCAAAACCCGATTCCGCGCGCTCTCTCTTCAAAAAACAGCTCTGAAATGTTCATATTTTCGAAGAAAGCTGGCGTTCTTTCAATTAGGAGGTGTTTTTAACTGCTATTTCCGACCGCCCCCTTATTCGTTACGCGCCAAATCGTTTCGTCCCGACAAGCTTCAAACAGAATTTCCGACATGACACGGCTAAAATAACTGACCAATACTTCCCATGAATCCATGCAACAAATGACCAAAAAGGCTTGCAACGAACTTCATCTTGGTTTAGAACTCTTCGCAACATTAATGTCAAATCTATCCACGTTTCACCTCACCGCCACACCTGCGATACCCCCAACGAAATTCTACCCCGCCACGACCCTCCTACTCCTACAGAAATCACAACGAAATTATTGACGAACTAACGTGCATGAAAAGGCTTTATCGACACCCTCTCAACTAAACATCAACGATAGAAGATAGACCGTGGCGACAACGAATTCCGTCACGATGCATAACCGATTCATCCCGAAATATTCGAAGAGAGAATTCGGCGAACAACAAACACGATCCCCCCATCCGAATCTTCCGAAACGTTGCGTCAACCCCCGAGAATCTTATCGGCGGCATCTTCAATATAGCGCGAAAAACACCGGAAACGGTCCTTTAAGATTAAAACTCTCGTTCCCGTTTCGCCGCATGAAGAGCGCCGAAAAAAACTCTCGTTGACGCAAAGTTTCGAAATCGAATCATTTTTTTCATTCCCCGAAACGCAACGATCTCGCAATACGACGTAACAACGTTACGCCTCCATCGGACAATCGTGATCGCACAACCGTCCACTCTACCGAAGTCAGCAAGTCGTGAACACTTTCATGGCACGTTCTGCCTCGTAAATCTCCGTTGAATTTTCTCGAAGGATTTCCGAACGTACCGTGCGTAGAAATTTCTTATTCAGTGTGCATGAAACGTGTGACATTTGTGTGACGAAGTCTAACCAATAAGTTCTCAAGCAACTTTTTCATTTTCATTATTTCGGCTGTCGCAGTTTTATAAACGTGTATGTTCGAAAACACCCGCCTCTCTTGAAAAGCTGTCAGTTGCAGGCGAGAACGAACTCTTGCGCGCGCCCCAAACGAAAATTACGAGCGCAAACAAAAACCGCAGTTAAATGACCGGCTTACATTGAAAAGATACGTACCTTCTTCGAAAATTGAAACATTCGGCTGTTTTGAATAGAGAATTCGGCGAAAATACGTTTGATAGCGCTTTTGGTTACATCTTACCCGTGACTCAGCACTGACGCCGCAATTAGTTAACTTCGAATTGTGACGTAATAAAATGACAATTTTCTACGTTTTCTTCGGGCGCCGTCGTCGCCTCCTTATCGCGCCGCAGCCGCCGACGTTGTTGTTTCCTTCCGTCGCCCGTCTCGTGTTCGACCCCCGCCGCCGCTGTAGTGGCGGCGGTTTGTTCTCTTATCCTAATTAATTGTTTGTACGTCAAATGCTGACACGTTTCGATATCCGGATAAAAACTATCTTCAGATCGCAAAATCTCGTTTAACGGCAAAAACGCGCTGCTCGATGAAGATTTTACCCACCCAGTCGTTTTGGCGGAATAGGTCGTCGCCGCAGCCGTCCCAGCCGGGACTTTAATAAGCCCTCCCTCGATCAAAAAATTGTCTATTAGCAACATGTTGCTCGAGAGTTTTGGCGACATACACACCTGAATAAAGAATACGGGGTTGAAGAAAAAAGCGTTAAGATTTTTTTTAGCCGCGTCGCTGAGGTAGAAAGAGAATTCGTTATTGATGAACCTGTACAGGTTTAAGAGAACGTCTAAGTTATAATTCGCGCTGATTTTCTCTAACGTGATATACTTAAATTTCTTCATGTTCTGACTGTTCAATTGAGAAGTGTAGAAACGAGTTTTAAAAAAATTCCTGAAGAATTCGAGGCTCGTCTTCTCGTTCTCGTTTTCGTCGACGAGATGAGAGAAGCAGTCTTTC
>JABUQX010003424.1:17500-27500 GCA_015478945.1 Trachelipus rathkii | reverse complement strand
ACTGAAAGCGGTGAAACCCTGCGCTGAGTGTATAACTTGAGGACTATTATCGGAAACCATTGCGCCGAAAAATAGTTTTCTGGAGTGCTCTAGGATAAAGAGTCTCGTGGCCAGAAGGAAGAAGATGCTGGTTCAACTGACAGGGCGAAAGCCCTACCTGGGAGATGGTAAATAATATAAATTATAATATATTTATAAATTTTTAATAATTTGTTATTATAGAAAAAATATTTCATATATTAAAATATTTTTTATATTAATATTAATATATATATATATATATATATATATAATATAGTATATATATATATATATATATATATATATATATATAAATATATATATGATATATATGTATATATATATGATATATATATATATATAATATATATATATATTATATAATATATATTATATATATATATAAATAATATTATATATATATATATATATATATATATATATAAATATATATATATATATAATATATATATAACATGATTATTTTCATTTTTTCACGTCTCTATCAATAGAATTTCATACTCTTAATAGCATTTGCATAAAGAATCTTTATTGAATATTTGCATCGTAACATTTTCTTCTCTATTCTCTTGAATTTATTTAATATTAATTGTAATTAAAATTGAGATTAATAAATAATCTTTTATAATAAAATGCGCCTGTATCAATCTTGCAAATTTTACTCTTTGACATTCAGAAAAGATAAAATAAAATAGTTTTATGTTAATTTATATCGTTTTTATGGTGGGTTAATTTTTAATTTATATTTTATTGTATTGTATATACGGGAAATTTGAAATACTGTTAATTTTTACATGTATGATACTATAATTATATGTTACATTTCTGTACTTTTGGCTTAATTCAAGGAGAATGTAAATATATTTTAGAGCAAATATATATATATATATATAATATATATATATAGTATATATATAGTTATATATAATAATATATATATATAATATATTATTATATATATATATATATATAGTATATATATGATGTGTAATATATATATATATATTTATATATATTTATATATTATATATATATATATATATATAATATATATATGAATATATATATTATATATATATTATATATTAATATTATATATATATATAATATATATATATATTATATATATATATATAAAATATATATATATATAATGATATATATAATATATATATATATATATATATAATATATATATTATATATATAGTATATATATAAATATATATATATATAATATATATATAAATATATGATATATTATATTTTATATATATATAATATATATATATATATATATATATATAATATATATATATATATATATATATATATATATATATATATATATATATATATATATATATATATATATATATACCTCACTGCAACACACCAAGATCAATAAAGAAAAAACAGTGGACTCGTACCGCACAGCATCTTTATTTATTTTTATTTTAAAATCGCACCGCACAGCACCTTGGCGCTGAAATTGTGTGTCGCGCACCGTAATGCCAAAACTAGGTTACGCAAATTTAAAAGAATTTCTATACTAGTTGAGCAGAAAAGATGAAAGACATTTAGTTATAATGTTAATAATATTTTTGAAACAAGATTATCAAAAGCTTTACAATCACTGTTGAAGTTTAAAAGGTTAATTGAAACAAATTGTTTGTTTCAGATTTCGAAATTAACGAAATTTTGATTTCAGCAACTCATCCCATACTCTTAACCTACTTTTAAAACTTTATTGTTATAATATTCATCGTTTTGCTTCAGAGTATATCAACCCCCAACCACCCAACCTAGCTTATTGCTATGGATGAGATTGGAATTTAGTCATTAAAAAAATATTAAAGACGGGTCATGCAAATTTTCTACGAACACAGTTTTAAGGTGAGGGTATTTTTACGACTATGAGGTAAAAATCATATATAAAGGGAAAATTTTAAGCTTACCTACCCTAAGGCTGCGTTCTTTCATTGTTGTACGAAAAAAGAAGAATTGATTTTAATTTTAGGCACCGCTGTTGCCGTAAGCCGCGCGTTAGTCCGCGGGCGGTCTGCCGTGCATTTTGGGCAACGTGTATCCCACGCTATGGTATTCGTTAAATAAATTAAAAAAAAAAAAGTGTGATAGCGTCTACATTCACTCTACAAACTTTACGTAGATACATCAAATTTAAACTGAAATAAATTGCCTAAGCTTACTTAGTTCTTATAAGCTTAGGCGTGAAGCCCAGAAAAATTAATAGCAATTTCTTTTTACTGTTTTGTAAATATTAATTAAATTATACTTGAAAATTCACCATTTACAAAGAAAGTTTGTCTTTTTGTGTTTCATAAATTTTTCCCTTTTAATTTTCTTACATTTGAAAAATACCTCACCGATTAATTTTGTTCGTAGAAAATTTTAATGATCTCTAAAAACTATATCAATTTAAGAATGTTCCCACAATTTTACCCTTTTTATTTATTTATTATTATTATTTTTGTATAACTACAATGAGTAATGTATGATAACATTCATTCTTCATTTTACATTTTAGGAGTCCTCCGTTTGGAAAAAATTGAAAAAGAAACAGTTATATTAGCCAGTACAATTACGTCAGAAGCAAAGGCAACACTTCTTGAAATGGATATAGCTTCGAATTTCCTTCTAAGGCCCATTGTTGACCCAATGTACATGAAAACCCCAATTTTTTTAAAGTCCGTATCTTATTGTTCTGAAGAGGCAGATTCATGGAGAAGGCAGATTAAGGTAAAATTACAAACATAATATTTCAATTTTAATCAAATATTTAGGCTTTAAACAAGAATTACTCTGACAACAGAATCTTTCTACACTCTCTTCGTACGATAATTTTTACTTCTTTATAAATTATTTTTGCTGCTAAGTCTTCTTCTTCTTCTTCTTCTTCTTCTTCTTCTTCTTCTTCTTCTTCTTCTTCTTCTTCTTCTTCTTCTTCTTCTTCTTCTTCTTCTTCTTCTTCTTCTTCTTCTTCTTCTTCTTCTTCTTCTTCTTCTTCTTCTTCTTCTTCTTCTTCTTCTTCTTCTTCTTTCTTCTTCTTCTTCTTCCTTCTTCTCTCTTCTTCTTCTCTTCTCTTCTTCTTCTTCTTCTTCTTGTCTTCTTCTTCTTCTTCTTCTTTCTTCTTCTTCTTCTTCTTATTTCCCGTTTTCTTCCTTTTCTTTCTTCTTTTCTCTTCTTTTCTTCTTCTTCTTCTTCTTCTTCTTCTTCTTCTTCTTCTTCTTCTTCTTCTTCTTCTTCTTCTTTTTTTGTGATATATTATTCAATTTTCTAACAAATATATTAAAAATTAACTGTAATTATTATTATTAATATTATTATTATTATTATTATTATTATTATTATTATTATTATTATTATTATTATTATTATTATTATTATTATTATTATTATTATTATTGATTATTTATTATTGATTATTATTATTATTTTATTGATTGATTATTATTATTATTATTATATTATTTTTATATTTCATTATTATTATTATTATTATTATTATTATTATTATTATATTATTATGATTATTATTATTATATTTTAAAATATTCGGATTAAGAATAGAATTATGGCATTATTATGATAGTTGTATTGCTGAGAGTAGTTTCCCTTTTTCAGTGAATATTCAATGAGCGCATGTTGCCAACATATATTATGAGTATTATTATTATTATTATTATATTATTATTATATAGTATTGATTATATTATTATTATTGATTCATTATTATTATTTATTATTATTATTATTAAATTATTATTTAACAATTATTATTTATTATTATCCTTATATTATTATTAATATATATTATTATTATTATTATTATTATTATATTATTATTATTTAATTATTATTATATTATTATATTATTATATTATTATTATATTATTATTATTATTATTATTAGTTATTATTATTATTATTATTATTTATTATTATTATTATTATATTATATTATTATTTATATTTGAAATTAGGACTATGTCAGCCTTTGTTTTAATATAAGTTTTACTTTAACTTCCAATTCTCTGAATAATTTTTTCTGATTTTCATTTAATTTTCTTAATACTAGTCTAGAAAATAATTTGCAAAGAAAGTAAGAGGCATATTTAAATTTTTGTTTCTGACCGGATTCGTCCGAAAACGTTGGACATCTTCAGAGTTTCGATTCTAACATTTGAATGAATTATATAATAAAAGATATTTTTAAATCTTTTATTATATAATTCATTCAAATGTTAGAATCGAAACTCTGAAGATATCCGACGTTTACGGACGAAACCGGTCAGAAACTAATAAATTTAAATTTTTTTTTTTTTTTTACGGTTATCACCACCGCTCACGGGCAAAGCCCTATTCAAGGAGGGGGTGTTAAAATCAAAAACTCACCAACTAACACAAATTACGCAGATGAGCACACACACCGCGGGCTTTAAAAGTGAGGGAGATTAAATTGAGTGGGAAACACAGAAGATGGAAGAGAATTCCACAGAACAGAGGTGGCAAGAAAGAAGGAGGCACCGCAGCGAACTAGTCTGGAGTTGCTGACATCAACACAAAACTCATGTGCCTCCTACTTTCTTTGCAAACTATTTTCTAGACTAGTATTAAGAAAATTAAATGAAAATCAGAAAACATTATTCAGAGAATTGGAAGTTAAAAGTAAAACTTTTATTATTATTGTTATTATTATTATTATTATTATTATTATTATTATTATTATTATTATTATTATTATTATTATTATTATTATTATTATTATTATTATTATTATGTATTATTATTATTATTATTATTATTATATTATTATTATATTATTATTATTATTATTATTATTGATTATTATTATTATTATTATTATTATATTGATTCAGTAGAGTAGTAGTAGTAGTAGTAGTAGTAGTAGTAGTAGTAGTAGTAGTAGTAGTAGTAGTAGTAGTAGTAGCTGCTACAGTTGTACAATAGTTGTGGTAATAGTAATAATGTAATTTTCAGTACAAGCAACATTGTTTTTGAAATAAGAATTTCATTTCAACTAGTTAATAGTCTATTATTTATTATCAACAAAATCCTTAAAATCCTCAAAGACCTTTTCCATTTGTTTATTTAAACCCCTTCTTTATAATGTTTTTCAATTACTGATCAGGTGATTCATCATATTACCGAAGAAGAATCGGGATCATTTGTGAGACGCTCGTCAGTGAGTGGAAGCTCGATTGGCTCTAGTCTCTCTTTCTTTGAAAACTTCGATCGTCTTCGAGGGAAGGAAAGAGAAAGAAGCAAGAGTCGTCCAGAAAAGTCGTCCAGAAGTTTCTTCCAGCGAGACAAGAGCAAAGACAATAATCACAGAATCAGTTGCAATGATAAAAATGGTAACGAGAAAAATAAAGAAAATCGAAGTAATGAAGATTCCAGGAGCAAAGACTCGAGAAATCGAGATTCGAGATTGAAGACAAAAGTGAAAGACAAAATTCAGGATTTAACTCGAAATAGACAGTATGTTGCTAATGGTGAATTTATAGCAATAAGGGGAGACGATAAGCTCAATGGTAAAAAAGGATATGATAATAGAAAAGTTTCTAAGCAAAATACTTATATATTTCAAAATGATAAAATAATAAAACCAGATAAAAAAACCGTAAGTTCTGACGTCGAAGAAAATACTACAACGAACATTATTAAGAGCCAAGACGAATACGCAACGGTTCTTGATGATGTTAGTCGTGTTAAAAAAGAAACAACTTATGAGCAACCAGAGACTCAATATGCAGAAATTTGTGATCAGAAAACGGCAACTTCGCAGAGTAAAATAAAAGTTGCTCATACTGTTAAGATTTGTTCGTAAAATTTACTTATATATTAATTATTTATGTATATTTTCTCTGTTAGCTTAAATATTTTTGTTGTAAAAACATTCTTATATTTTATCTCGATATAAAATTCAAATTCAAAGATTTTGATTTTTTATCTTGATATTTTATCGATATTTTATCTCGATATTTTATCGATATTTTATCTCGATATTTTATCTAGATATAAGATTCAAATTCAAAGGTGTAGCGTTCATAAATGTTTGCCAATCGTATGATGGTTGTTTGGTCTTGTTTGAAATATGGCTTATAAGCCATATTTCAAACAGAACTTAAACACCTTCACTGCTTATTGTAATTATACATGAAATAATCCATGTTTCAAACAGGGTCAAACCTCCTTCATACGATTTCAAACGCTTGACAAACATCGTGAAAAGCAATTGTTATAAGTAAACAATAATAAAGTACCAATTTATTATATTTAGCATTAAATTAAATCCATAAAGATTACGAGAAAAAAGTCATCATTTGATTTGTGCAGAAAGTTTTTTTTTTTTTAGCCTATTTTGAAATGTTTACTTTGAGCTCAAATTTCTGTAGCATTTTGTGATAAAAAAAAAAATTCAAATAAATGATTAGCTAATGATGACGTTCTAGTCATAATTTTATGCCTATTAAAATTGCTTGCTTTATCTTAAATACATGAAATATCTTTATAGATTTTTGTGAGGATAATCTCTTTAGTAATATGTATGAAAACAAAACTCTTTTTATTAATGTAAGAAAAATTTTAGATTTTTTTTTAGAAAAAAAAACTTTTCAAAAATATTTTTAGCGTTTTTATTCAACCTGATCTACATATATACTCTTATATATATATATATATATATGCATATAAAAAGTTATATACATTTAAATATATATATGAGCATATGAAAATTATGTCTATATATATATATATATATATATATGAAAGAGTGAGAGTAAGAAAAAGAGGTGTAAAGAAGAGGTATATATATATATATATATATATGATCACAAAGAGCATATATATATATATATATATATATGATATATAGCAGCATATATATATATATATATAATATACTAATCTGGCAAAATATCGAGTAACCTCAAACAGAAGATGAAACTATCCAATCAACTTTTTATTAATTTCGCAATCCAGATTTTAAGAGTTTCTGTTCTCTATTTACATCGTTCTAATTACTTCTCAAAGAGAATCATATTAGGATTCTGATATTACTCTATTGTACATTTATTAATTCTTCCTGTTGATATTGTTAGCAGTGACGCAGAAACGAAGTTTTTTGGGCGAGAAAAGGGATATGGCTTATAAGTCCATGTACTCGACATAAATAAAACTAGCAATTTAAAATAAGAAAAAGTAAAATAAAGTACAACATTGAATTGATTTGCGATGAACTTCATTTATTCACTCTCCTATTAACTGGAACTCTTTGTAAAATTTTACCTGAAAGAAACCAGCGTAGGACAATTGTTTTTAATAGATTTAAGAAAGGGCTTCGATTCGGTATCCAGAGAAAAATAATGAGAGCCTAAAATGGATTAAAGCTTCTACTGGAAATTAATAATTATTAAATAATAATAATAATAATAATAATAATAATAATAATAATAATAATAATAATAATAATAATAATAATAATAATAATAATAATAATAATAATAATAATAATAATAATAATAATAATAATAATAATAATAATAATGGGAGGGGAGGAGTTAAAAGAAGAAAAAAATAATAATAATAATAATAATAATAATAATAATAATAATAATAATAATAATAATAATAATAATAATAATAATAATATGGGGTAAAAATCATAAGAAAAAAAAACGAAAAATGGTTTGGTGTAAGAATAGGAGTGAAGCAAATTATCACCAATACTGTTTTGAGCATATCCAGATATGGCAATAAAGAAGGTGAGAGACGAAGTATACTGGATTTAGCTGGAGACATGATGGTATATGTGCAGATCCATGCTGGTGAGAGGATGGCCAAAGGTTGAGAAAGGGTAGAGGGAGAAGTGTGATAAGCTTTTCATTTAAGCTAAAGGAGATTGTGATTTATTTCACATATTAGCTAAGGCAGGCAGAATTGAGGATGAATGTGGATAAAGCAAAGATTTTGATTGTTAGTATAGAAGGAGGAGGAAAGACAGAATGTGGTGGTGGCATGAAATGATATCAAAAATATTGAATAGTGTAAGTTTCTTGGATGTAGGAATACCAGAGAGATTCCTGATATATATGGTAGAGCATTACAGCAGGATATTAGGAGCTTTCCATCCTATCATGTGGGACTAACAAATGGATGGGACTCAGGGCAGGATTAAGGGGAGGGCCCAAGGGCCCCGGGCCCTGGGACACACACCAAAAGTGGGCCTCCCAGGCTCCCACCAA
This sequence comes from Trachelipus rathkii, assembly GCA_015478945.1. Classification (NCBI taxonomy): domain Eukaryota; kingdom Metazoa; phylum Arthropoda; class Malacostraca; order Isopoda; family Trachelipodidae; genus Trachelipus; species Trachelipus rathkii. The sequence continues at coordinate 19,171 of JABUQX010003424.1, read as the reverse complement.
TATAGGCAATAATATTTTTCTCTAGAAAATACGACCAATTAATATTATTATTAATCGCAATAAAGTAAAATTTATCGTTATTCATTTTAAATCATGCTGATGACTGTGAAGAAAAAGCGTGTGTACGCTGTGAAGCAGAAGGACTTTTAATACAGATAAATCAGCTTAAAATAGGTATTTACATCACCTTCTGTAATGATTTCCTGCAAAGAATAGATGGTAGTAGTAAAAATCTACAACACGCAAAAACTCCATCTAAATACTGCTGTGGCGTCACTGACCAGCTTGAAACACTATGTGGCATCAAAGCGTGACTCCTTCGACACTTATGAGAAGCAAGGCGAAGAGATGTCTGGTTCAACAGAGTTTGTGCAGACGTAAACTCGACACAAGTGCCACAATGTGCGTCTTAACCCATTAGATTATGGCCATGCAAAAAAAGTACAACTCAGCCCTTCTGAAAAATACAGAATAGAAACTTTCTTGTCTGTTATTGATCAGTTTATCGCTTCTCTCGACTAATTTCTGCAAGCATATAAATAGATATCAAGCAAATTTAGCTTTTTTAGCCATCTGAAAGAACTGTCTTGTCTTCAGACGAGCTTCAGGCCGCAGCAGAGCAACTCGTCAGGTCTTATCCTGATGACTTGGACATTACATTTATTGATGAACTGCGCCAGTTTGTAACATTTGCCAATATCTTCACAGACGAAGAACCAAAAGATGTCAACACTGAGCTTTTTCTGTACAGGCTTATCATAGACAAGGGTGTGCAGAACACTTTCCCAAACATTGAGATAGCTCTACGGATATACCTTATTTTGATGGTATCAAACTGTAGTGGCTAGCGCTCCTTCTCAAAACTCAAATTAATTGAGAACCGATTACGGACATCCATGAAGCAGGAACGACTTGTAAATCTGGCTATCATGAGCATCGAGTCAGATATACTGCGTGAATTGACTTCAGGGACATCGATCAAGCGACTTGCTGTGCCCGAAATCGAGAAAAGTATTGGACATTGTGTGGTTATAACTCCACCTTCTCTTGACTTATAAATTAATTATTTTAAACTGAATTTCTCTGTGTGAATAAATTTGTAGAGCACCTTCTGTTTCATTCATTTCGTGTCCTTTGCATATACATATTGCCCCCTTAACAATGGGCCTTCCACCAAAAGGGCCCAGGTCACCCACATCTTTATTAAGGGCCTGTGGACTATCAAAAGAGCAATATACATTAAGCATTGTCCACAAAACGGGAGAAGGCAGGATACAGGCCTTGGAGAGAAGGTTTGGGAGACATTGCAAGGAAACCAGAATAAATAAAGTAGAATAAAAGTATTAAGAGAGAGGCGAAGTCGAACTAAATACATATTTTGCATGAGACAGATTGGATATGGTGTGGGACATCTGGAGAGAATGTCGGGGAATTATAATAACGAAGATTGAGATGGAATTGTTACAGAATAAGTGGAGAGTTTTGACTAAGAGAAAGGGCTTTATGTGGAAAAAGGAGTTCAGCGTTGTCCCTATAGAAGATACGACTCCACAAATGCAAACTTAACTCAGCGGATATGTAAGCGTCGAAAGATATAGTATTTGAGAACGGTTGTGTATTAACTGAGCGGCTTAAAAGTTTTTCTGGTAGGTGATATATATTTTAATAAAG
>JABUQX010003424.1:0-2500 GCA_015478945.1 Trachelipus rathkii | reverse complement strand
AAGAAGCTGCATTAACCTCTGTATAATGTCCCAGTCAACCCATAATACAAATAAGAATAATGCAAGAAGCCGTATGGTCCTTTTTTAGACTTCCAGTCAACCAATAAAAATTAATAATTAAGAAGCTCCCATTTGGCCCCTCTTGAACTGGTCCCAGTCAACACATAACTAAGATAATAAATAAGAAATACTTAAGAAGCGCATAAGCCTTATCTAGACTGTCCCAGTCAACAAAATATATAATTATTAATTAATAATTAAAAAAGAAAAGAAACCACATTGACGGCTCGTAGAATGTCACAGTCACCTCATAATAATAAGAACTAATATTTTAAAAAGCCGCATGTCCTTTTTTAGGCTGTCCCCAGTCAACCAATAAAAATATAAATAATTAAGAAGCCACATTGGCCCCTCTAGAAATGTCCCAGTAACTCATAATAAAAATCAAAAAATAAATAAGAAATATACTTAAAGAAGCCGCATGGGCTATCTAGGACTGTCCAGCACCAATAGATAATTATAATTTAAAATAATAATTTAGAAGTCGCATTGACCCCTCTAGAATGTCCAAGTCAACTCATAATAATAAGAATAATACCTTGAGAAGCGGCATGGTCCTTTTTAGGGACAGTCCCTGTTAACCAATAAAACATTAATTAATTAAGAGCTGCATTGGCCCCTCTGAATGTCCCAGTAACCCATAATAAATAATAAATAAGATAATACTTAAGAGCAGCATAAGCCTATCTAGACTGTCCCAATCAACAATAATAATATATATAATTAATAATTAAAAATAATTAAAGAAACCAGCATTGCATGCCTCTAGGAATGTCCCAGTCAATCATAATTAAATAAGAGAATATTTAAGAAGTCCGGCATGCGTTCCTTTTTAGACTGTTCCAGTCAACCAATTAAATTAAGAATTAAAAGCCACATTGATCCATCTTGAATGTCAAAATCAACTCATAATAAAAAATCAAATAAATAAATAAGAATAATACTTAAGAAGCCCCATGGGCCTATCGAGACTGTCCAGTCAACCAGTAAGAATTATAATTAAAAAATAATATTTAAGAAGCCCCATGGGCCTTCTAGAAGGTCCCAGTCAACTCATAATAAAAGATAATACTTGAGAAGCCGCGATGGGTCTTTTTAGACTGTCCCGTCAACCATAAAATTAATTAATTTAGAAGCTGCATAGGCCCCTCTAGAATGTCCCAGTAACCCATGAATAAATAATAAATACAGTAATGAATATTTAAAGAAGCCGCCATGGGCCTATCTAGACAAACGTTCACGGCCTATTCTTATCTCAGCAAAAAACTACCGCCTCGTTTGCTTTACGTGGCCCTCTTCAGGCATATCTGCTTTTTTAATTAAGGCGTGCTAAAATTGTGACCAATATTTCAAATACTGGCCTAACATAATTTATTATACGAATTATACCAAAAAACAATATATTTTCATAACATTATACTGAGTACAAGCCATTCAACTTTTCAATTTTTAACCCTAGGCCCTAGCTCTTGGTTCAAAATCTTACAATGGAAACAATGAAACAGCGACAGCACTAGAGAATAGTTATACAGACGTACGGGTTACAATGCCAATAGTTAGTTGAAATATAAAAAAAATATTTATTATTTAAAAACTTCATAATATATTTAGTTTTATTTTTAATTTTTTATTTCTATTGAAGTAAAATTACTAATAATAATACAAAAATAAAAATATTAAAAAAAATATAAAAAAACCAAAAAATCAAAAAAATCAATAAAATCAAAAAAATCATGATTTGGTTTATAAAAAATTTTTTTAAAAAAATCAATTTGATTTTTTTTAATTTGATTTTTTAACGTGCCATCCCTGAATATATATATATATTATAAATATATATATTATATATATATATAATATATATATATATATATAATATATATATATATATATATATATAATAATATATATATATATTATATATATAATAATATAAATATATATTATATATATTAATATATTATATATATATATATATATATACTTATATATAATATAACATAAGCATTTTCTTATTATATAAAACCTATTTTATTTACTGTATTGAAATATAAGTTTGTTTCTGAAAACATTTTTTATATTTATGAAATATTTCATTCGCGTTGTTTGAAAGCTATATTGTTTAAAAGTGAACGTTTGTTTGTAAAAATTGATGGGATATTTGCAAAGTTTACGTCACTATTACAGAGGTAAACTTTGTAATGGTAAATTCTGTTTCTATTCAAGATCTTATTACCATGGAGCGAAAAAAACTGCGTATTTGATCGAAATAAAATCAACAGATCTAAACAAAAATCGAGATGTTGAAATTTAGTTTTGTTTGTTGTATAAATTATTGAATATTTATTTGATATTTAAAATAACATTTTTAATGTATATAAGTAAGCAATTTACAAATAAGTAATAATCAAGCAAAATGTTTAAGTTAATATCTCTCATT
>JABUQX010003423.1:0-28970 GCA_015478945.1 Trachelipus rathkii | reverse complement strand
AACCTACCATATCTAGACTATTAAGGTAGCATAATAAAGTACAACGTAGTGAAAAGCTGGAAAAGTCATCTCAATAGAAAACACTCCCACATCATAATACATAATATTTTAGAAGGATAGTCAATCTTTACCAAACATATTTGAATGATTAGTAAAATTTACCTTCACAGTAAAGTTATAATATTTGGGTATTGTGTGATAAATCAATGAAGCCTACTCCGGGAATGATAAAAAGTCACATCCTATAAATTCACACCTTTCGGACTTAGGGCTATCAGTTTAATATCATGTGAATCTGGACTTATCTGTCACTAGGACGATAGATTTATTTATTGTGAAATGTTATAATTATTACCTCACATACACTGTGTAGACCTATAATCTTATCTGTACACTGACTCGTAATAACCTTTATTTTACGTACCTTCAAATAGCCTATTACCTGTTGGAATCTGTAATTGAGTTTAAGAGAGGACTTAGTCTGATTTATGACATTCTTCGTAAAGATATATATCTGACACAAGAATAGTAATCTTATACGCCTATGAAATCTTAACCTGCAGACCTTTCACGGCTTGTAAGCCTATTCATTAGACATTTTGAAAAAGGCAGCCATTAGGACTAAGTCTCTCTTTTGGGTCAAGTTACAATCACCCATCACTGTAGTGGTTCATCTTGAACATCCTCAACTCCTTGATTGTTGGATGGATTATTGCACGCATGGATTATTAAAGAATGAATGAATGTATGTACGGACGTAGGTTGGTTCATGATGACCGGTCGCTTTTTAGGGGTGTTCGCTATTAAAGTAAATATTATTAACTTGTTAAATAGCTGAAAACCAACTGCTTCATATTCATACATATGCTCGTCGACATCACCTCGACAGGAGGCATTGGATTTCCGTTTAATAGAGGCAAAACAACGATACTGTTCTACCTAATTTGATTCTTTGAACTTAAATTTATATTGAATTAATTCATTTAATTACGCTTTATTTTTTAAAATAGTATATAATCGTAACTCGATCTACATAGCACCAAGGGTAAATCCTGTGTTAACCCTCAGATGAAAAGTTTTATGTGGAGTTTAATGTCTTTTGGGACTTCATTATATGTTTTTTTAATAATGTATGTTTTAATGTTAATGTCTGTAATAATATTTGAATGCTAAAAATTTGTATGTCATGGATTTTATAGGTTTCTGATTATGTAATAGATGCTTTAAAATGAAAAACGCGATTTTATCTTCCTTTAAAACTCGCTATATATAAAAAGGTTATTCAAAATAGAAACTTGTACGAAATTTTATTAAAATAAAATGTTTATCTAACAGAAACTCGTGTATTTTTTATTCTTACATTAAAAACATGCGTTTCTAAAAATACTGCTTTAAGGTATGAATGTTAATAAATATATGAGTTTTAGAAATAAAAAAAACAGTAAAGGCAGAAAGTTACTGAGCAGTAAAGCAGCAAGTTAAAGCAGTAAGCAGAAAGTTAAAGCAGTAAAAGCAGAGAGTTTAAAGCAGTATATTATGAGTAAAACAAAGCATCGCTTAATCCCTAGGTGTTAAGTAACACCTCTATTGATTTACTGATTTCCTGGCTTTATAGGTATGTAAAGTATATGAGTTAAAGCAGTAAAACAGAGAGTTAAAGCAGTAAAAAGCAGAGAGTTAAAGGCAAGTAAAGCAGAGAGTTATAGCAGTAAAGCAGAGAGTTTAACAGCCCAGTACAGCCAAAGGCAGTAGAAACAAAAGCATGACTAATCCCCTAAGGTGTAGGTAATAACAACTGTATTGATTTACTGATTTTAACCTGCTTAAGGTATGTAAATAGTTATGTTTTTAATAAAAATTTCGTACATAATTGTAGTAAAAATGAATGACTCATAGTATATTTGAGAAGAATTCTTTGAATAGTTACATTGATATCATATTTTTCGTTCAACCGGAAATATTTTGCGTCTGCGGGCGCCCGCGGCGGCGGATACGCGGAAATATTGCGCGCCTGCGGGCGCACGCGCGGGCGGGTACGCGGAATTAATGCGCCTGCGGGCGCCCGCGGCGGGCGGTTTCGCGACGGGGCTGACCTGCGGACGCGGACTCTGAAACGTTTTGCGGTCACTGTCTCAAAAGTGTAGCTCTTTAGATATATATTCTGTCCTGCTATAAGTGTTATAAAAATACTAACTCATAGTAAGGAAGCATTCTAGCAGATCTCGTACATATACACCAATGAGATTCTCATACCTTATTCTAGGGGTAGACCACCCCATATTAGGGCTATTCTAGGCTCAGGGGAAGGCTAGAAAAGCTTGAAAAAAGTGGCACTAACCAATCAATTGGCACTTGTGGCAACTCACTTGGGCACTATGTGGGCAACTCACGTCTGGCAGCTCATTGGCACCTCACTTGGCACTCATTGGCACTCGTTGGCAACGCACTTGGCACTCACCTGGCACTGCAACCTGGCACTCATCTAAATAATCATAAGAACAACCTAATAGAAAACATACCCCTAGCATACTATTTTACGGTGAATTGGGAAACACATCACAGCCAATCAAGTTTAAGGTGGGTCCAAAATTGACCCATGGTATCTGGCAAGGTCAATCCGAAATATCAGGTCAAACAAGGCTTAAGCCATCAAAAAAGGGCTAAGTCCTAAAGGAAGGACAAAAAATTACGGTGGGTCAAAAATGACCATGGTGTACGGCAAGGCAAAAACCGAAATATCATGGTCAAACAAGGTAACAGACATCAAAAATAGTGCTAAGCCACCTAAAGGATGCCCAAAAATTACCGTGGGCCAAAAATGACCCATGGTATAATGGCAAGTTAAGGGCCGAACATATCAGTGGTCAAAACAAGGTTAAAGACATCAAAATAATAGGGCTCAGCCCCTAAAGGAAATAAAAATTCAACCAGTGGGTCATAAAAATTGAGCCATGGAATACCAAAGGTTGATCGATAAATTAAGGGTGGGTCAAAAAATTGACCATGGAAGACAATGGGTAGGCAAAATTACCAGTGGGCCAAAATTGAACATGGAAGCCAAAGGTCGCCAAAAAATTAAACCCACTGGGTCAAAATTGACCCATGCGAGAGACCAAAAGGGGTAGCCAAAAATTAACGTGGGCCAAAAAATGACCCAACGAAGATCAAGGGTACCAAAATTACCGTGGGCTAAAAATGACCACGGTCGAAAAAAATTAGGGGGCATAAAATAGGGGGTAATACGTACACAACGGTTGCTGACGCACCGTTTGGCGCAACCTTCTTTCGAAGGGTTGCCAAAAATCAGGGTTGCGAAAAAAATTAAGGGTTGCCAAAAAATTAGGGTTCTCAAAAAATTAGGGTTTCAAAAAATTTGGTTCTCAAAAAATTAGGGGTTCTCAAAAAATTAGGTTCTCAAAAAATTAGGGTTCTCAAAAAATCAACTTCCCTAAAAGGACAAGGGTAGGTAAAAATTTTGGGCGGCAAATATTGACGCCATGGAAGACCAAAGGTTGGTCGAGAAAAAAGGTCAAGGCCTAAAAAGGTCAGGCCAAAAAAGGTGCCATACGGTCAGGTAAAAATTGGGGCTCAAAAAAGGTCCAGGATGGTCAAGGTCAAGGTCAGGCAAGGTCAGGAAGGTCAAGGTCAAAATACAGTTCATTATAACGGGGTCATAATTTTTGCTGCGGAATAGCTCCCCTACTACTGTCATCATTCATACAGACTATAGAAGTCATACATGAAAAACTTTTAAGATGCACTTTTAAAATCAAGGAAAAGAGATACCACTTCTACCAGGTCTGCTCACCGCAATAAGGACATCCAGAAGAGGAGAAGAGACACAGTTCGTGGAAATGTTGGAAGAGAAGGTGGAGGACTGAAGAAAAGAGGGGGATGTATTGTTCCTGATTGGAGATTTTAATGCACTAATGGGGAGGAGAAGACATGAGGTGGAGAGAATGGTGGGACAGTATGGAGAAGAGATAAGGAATATTAAAGGTGATATATTGATAGATTTCTGTTTAAGGAAGGAAATGAAGATAATGAATGGCTTTTTCAACAGAGGGATTCACATAGGTTCACAAGAAATAGATGGAACAATATCACGGGAGAATTTGATCAGAAATCTATTATAGACTATATAATATCTACTGATAGTCAGCTAATAAGGAATGTGAAAGTGATACCTGGATTATCAATGGTATTGAGGTGAGAGCTTTGATTGATACAGGGTGTATGGTTAGTGTATTGTATAAAGGAGCGTATGACAAGATGATTATAAGGGTGGATCAGAAAGAATCAGGAAAAGGGAATATAAAAGTAAGTGGGGACCCAGAACACCAGTAGGGAATAGAAGAGATGGGGAAATTACAAGGAACGGAAAACATCTAAATATATTATATAATTTGATGGAAAATTAATACAAGTGCTGCCATAAAAATATAAGAATTGGTGTTTTTTTTTTTTTTTTTTAATACACTGTCTGGGAATCGCCTTTATGGCTACAGGTGTACATTGGCTGGATGCTGGTCCAAAGGTTTGCATTGAATGTAAATAAAAAAAAAAAAAAAAAAAAAAAAAAAAAAAAAAAAAAAAATTTCCTCAAAATAACAATAGCTTTAGGCAAAAAGGAATACTTTCTTTGGAATCGCTGGGGTAAATTTCACATAAGAACCTGGTATAAAAAAATTAAAAATAATATTAAATTATTGGGTTAATAATAATTATAGGGGTAATATGATTAGAAGCCCTATTTAGAGACCTTTTATTGGTTACTCGGTAAAATAAATAGACTTTAAGTTAAATTAGATCCTTCTTTTATAATATTATATTACACCTATAATAAGTATACGACAGGTGTACGCGAGAACCATTCCAGGTATTCATTCCCGGGCTATCCGCTATAGGCCCAGGACATAATCTCCCAGAGATGTTACACTAGCTTCGTAAACGGAGAACCCCGTCGTGCTTGATCGTGGAAAGAGGGCGATTCTGCGACTCTCGCCAGAGGAGTGTGCGCGACCATACGGGTATGGAAAACGTCCCCCCTACTGTCCCACGTCGGCTCGAGCCTAGTGTGCTCGGTATAAAGCAATTTAATAGAAAGTCTATTTATTTTAAACGAAAGAGAGTGAGAGAACTCTAGGTGTGTGCAGCCTCTAAGTGAGATATTACTAACCACATGAAAATATAATTAATTAAAAGAGAATATCTTTTTTTGTTTTTAAGTTTTTTTTAACATTTTCTTATGTGAATTACTGTAGGATTCTGCAAAATATTGTTTTCCTTCGCTCTGTAGCTATTGTTTTTTGATAATATTTTATTTTTTTTTTGTTTTTTTTTTTTATTTATTTTTATTTTTTATTCATTCTCATTGTCATAATCTTTGATAAATGCACTTGAACTAAAGCTTTCTGTGCATATTTAGTTTATAGATAATTATGACGGCCTATCATCCTTCCTTATAATATGTTATACTACTCACATTACTCAGATTATTATATATATAATATTCATTTATAATTTATATATTATATTTTTTATATTATATCTATTATTATATAATATCATAACCCTATTATATAATATATTATATTTATTTAATATTAGGTAATAATATAATATAATATAATATGTATGTATAGTATATGTATATTGTTAGATCTTCTATCTTATAAGAGCCGACATTAAATTATAAATGAGGGGTATAACATTATCTGATTCAAATGTGGATCCGAAGCTACAATTTATTATTATGATAAAAAGAAATAATACGAAACTTTAAAATTTAAAAAAAAGGCGCTTCATATAATAAAAATTCAATATTAAAAAAAATCAATATCTCTATAATTATTTATTTAAATTAATTAAATTATTTATTGTTAAGTGCTAATTAACACATATCGCTACTAAACTTTAACTTTACTATCGTTTCATATTTGTTGATAATTAATTGCATTTTCCAATTGTTTAATAAACAAGTTCACAACTAAACAAATAAACTTAAATAAATGTAGAAAACAAAAATTCAAAAATTTCGCTACGGCCGCTGTTGTACATTTTTCTGCTCGGATACAAGTAATTATGAAAAAAATTGACTTCGGACTAATTACTACATAATAATAATAATAATCACAGTTCCAATAATATTAATATATATATATTATATAATATATATACTATATATAATATTATATTATAATATATAATAATATTATATATATATATATATTATATATTATTATAATATATTATATATATATAATTATATTTGAAAGGGGATGGAGGACATTTGTCTTAACCTATTATTGTGTGTGCCACAAGGTTCTGTTCAATTTCCACTTTATTCCTATTTTTTCAATAATTTCTTATAAACATGTGCTCCATTATTCATCTGGAATTGGCCCCAATCTCTCGCTCTTTTCATCATTTCAAATCTCTCCCTCTTTTTTGTTTCTAATATTGATTCTCGACTTCATATATTTCGAGTGATATGGATGGGATTTTCCGTGGTATCACAGAAATATTGTGAAATTCAACTTAAAAAGCTTAACTTTTTATTCAGGTTTTTGAAAAACGCTCAAACTTCTTCTTTAAAATCTTTTTTATCCCTTATTTCGTAGTCAGTGGGTCTATGTCTACTGTCGGCGCGTTTCATAAACATTCTTGTCTGAACATTAAATACAAATACAAATTTAGGTCTTGGAAACTCACAATACACAATGGATTGCGGGAATTGATTTTTTCTTCCTGACAGTACTTCACAATTATATATTGATTTATCTTCCTTTGTGAGATACTGTTCTATATTTGGCGGCTCATGTATTCAACCGTCTAATTTTCCTTGGATATATAAGGTTTGGGTATAAGGCTAATGATAAGAACTTAATAATCACGTTCCCTACCACTTTTACTAACTCCCTTGATCCTCTATCCCTGCGACGTGACGTGGTGTAATATTATCTCTTTACTTAGGTGTCTAAACACAGAAGCATGATGACAAATGGAGTGCCTATGCTCTCTAGCATTAATATATTTTGACGCGAGGATTACGAACAGACCAGTAGTTGTATTGTGCCACTTTAACAAACTACTATCCTTATATATATCTGTGGAACTTCATTGCCAATTTCTCTGTTTTTGTGCTGTGAGTATTTAATATCGAGTTCTTCTTCAAAAGGCCATATTGCGTCTCTGAGGGCTTGGAGTTAGCTTCATAATATTTTTTTCATATAGACCTTCGACAGTCTCCTGATTTGGGGGAATATTACCACGATTATAATGACTGAGTAATCGTTCATGGGAATCCGACTGGAGGTCACCACCACTTTTAACTCAGGAATGTTTAATTAGAGGACTAACTACTTGATAGTAACATTATATATTTAGAAATAATATATTAAACATAGGAAAGGGTGACTTCCGGACTCGCCGGAACATCGGAATCGATCGCGGGAATCAAAATTAATCACATCCTCTGGAAAATTTTTTATATATAGAAAATTATTATATATATCATTCTTTGAATATTTCAGACTTTATTTTGGTTATATATATATATATAACTATAATCTAGTAAATATTAATAAAATTTTTTATTTATTACTCGATATTCTAATTATTGAATATTCATTATTTAGACATTATTTCGATATGATAGTTATCTGTACCGTATTTGAATATTTTATTAATTTTTCATGTTCTTTATATTTCCATAGTTAAATTATCTACTTATTCAATCTAAAGTAAAAACTTAGTGATTATAATTGAGCGGCGCTTCATTTCATTATACTAAACGTAGAGTACTACTCAATAAGATATATCAATAGTTATAAGATATTTTCATATATATGTACTATTTAGGCATAATGTTCACATCCTTTAGGGTTGTTGATTTTGGTTGGCAGGTAGTTTAGTTGGTCCGTCTCTGGTGATTGTTTAACCTATGGTACATGGTGTGGCTAGTTAATTGGAGGTTGGAGTTTATCGACCATGCTTAGAGGGTGATTTTATTTCGAGCGTCTCTTTTACCGACCCGCTCTTAGAGTCGCCTTAGAGTGATATGGTTGCATTTCGAGTTACGAAAATGTGACTTAATTTAATTTCTGCTCTTTTCTGGGTCCCCAAATTCTTCTTCGCTAGAGGCTTGTAATATAAATTTATTAGGAAATGCTTCATTCTGCTATTCGAATATTACCACCTTGTTCTCTCCATCCAATTTTTACTTTTTCTCTTGTCTTTTTTGGCCATGGCGGAGGTAATTAGCTGCCGGATGACAACGTTATGGGGCAGGGCGAGTTCTGTCAACCTGTCATCACAATCTCTGTGGCTGAAGGGTATGAGAGATGCATCAACTCTATTCTCACTCTCGTGATTCGGTGCATACGGCCTAGTCACCGTATCTCAAGGTATGAATCTTTTACCTGACCGCATTCCTCATAGATATATCATGGTAACAGTACTTTCTATAATAATTGTACTTAGCAGCACCCACATGTCTATGGCACTCCGCGCTTTAGCGAGAATTCCAAGGTCCTCTATTCTGCTGGAGCCTAATAACCAAAGGGCTACAATTGAGTGACACTCTATCACTTGATTTTAATATATACAGGGAAACATTACGGTAAGGGGATAACGCACCTCTGCGCGGGAGTTGAAAGATTACTAAATATGGCTGCAGACGATTGCCGAGTTAGACCCGGACAAGCAGGACGACATTGATAATGGACCTATCATTTCTGATTTACCACTGATCGAATAATACAATATCGGAACGCCCGTGATTTTCCTCCTCACTTCATCTGGAAAGATCCTCTGTCTATATCCAATCAGTTGCTTTTCAAGTCGCACACTCTTCTGTTGCGAACACGTGACACTTTGTACGTTTCAGTTGATTTCAAACTGGTCGCGCGGAGGGGGGCAAAACCACGAAAGGTTTTCCCCGTCCAAGTCATTCTCAATTGTTTAATCCACGTCTGCTCTCATTAGCATTTACAACATCCCCGTTGTATTACTTTTTCGGATCCCCATCATCCAAAACACTTTCTTAGCAAAGAACCATCCTTCTTAGCGATGCACTTGAAAAATAGCTATTACTGTGTATTTGAAAACCTTCCCAACCAAGAGACGCTAAAATCACGAAATATATCGTAATATGGAGTGAACGAAATAGGTCTACTTCGGCTTCACACAAATCAAGTAGCGTATACTATCATTAATAACACTGAATCAGCGCTGTGCTATCTCCTCTGTCTGCCTTAACCTTTCTCGCAAATGCCTCCCTAATTTCCACTCACAGCTATCGTGATATTATACTACAAGAGAGACTATGACAAAGAATCCTAAATAGACACACAATTTATACGATATTCTAATTTATGAACAGTTACACAGACGAAGATTAGCATGTCGATCATTCTAAGCAATATAGATCTATATCTAGCAGTAAAATTTTCTGTGTTTACCAGGATCGCACAGGTATTTAGAGACAATGTTAATCCGGCGATAACGTCAATCGAAGATCGAACATTTGTTATCGGTTATCGGTATCATGTAATGCATTAAGGACATCTCTAAATGAGTGTCTAGTTAGTATAATACGGTATCTGCTTTGTACTTGCATTTTTTTATAGATGATATGGAAATTATATAAATGATATAGAATTTCGATACTCACAAAAGAACGGTTCTTTCACATATAATAGCACAATAAATTTAGCAAAAAGGCATACTATATATTATATATCTGTGATCATTATTATATTATATATATATAAACTACTTGAATACACTTCTAGTTAAAATTCAATTTAATTTATATACAATAGTAATTCTTTATATATATATATTATTTCTATTGTTATATACTTATAAAAAATACTTATAAAATTTTTTTAACTTATTATTGTACATAATAATATTATATTTACTAAAATAATTATTAATTATAAGTTATTCCATATATATTTCTATATCTTTACAGGAATATATAATAGACGGGGGAGACAGTTCTGGCATCACGGAAGTTGTTGGAGGAGTGAAGCCCAGAGATAGAAAATAGATCTCATTGTTTATATTGAACACATGATTATGTCTAGTTCTTTTTTTCTTCTGAAAAGAAGGTTCGGAAAAAGAGGAAAGCATATTGTGGAGGGAGTCTGGTTGTGAGTCCTAACATCAGCATGGGACTGCATCGTACTTTAGAGGCAGAGGGTTTCGGGAAAAATGCATGATTATTTGAGTGTGGAGCATTTTCATTGTAGTGTTTGAGGTCGAGTCTCCCGCGGGTTGAAATTGCTCACTTTATCTTGAATCCACTTAATATTTTTCACACAACCGGCGGTTTTCGAGTTCTTTTTAATAATTTAGGCTTGCTCTCTCTCACACTCTCTCTCTCAATGAGGGATTATCACAACGACAGAGTATTATCGGTTGTGGACAACTAAAAAAACAGATGTATCTAGAATAACTTCGCTATAAAAGTCAGAGCTTTGGGTATGTGAACATACTATAATTAACTTGTTGTATAAACACTACATAGAGACAAGTGAAAACAGTTTCTTCCATCTAACTCTAATAATATAACTACTAGACTACTCAATTTCAGCATTGAATGATGCAAATAATATTAATACAAAGTGAATTCCTTTATAAGATCATATAGGCTATAAATATACTAATTAATAATAAATATAATATAATAATGGCAAATTAATAAATTAATAATATATATAATATATAATCCATAATATATAAATTTATCTTAAATAATATTATATAATATGAGACCATTGACTTTCTTTTTAAATTATACTTTTACTTTTAAAAATTCTAATATAGTCTAAGTTCAGACTACTACTCAAACCGAAAATAAATTCGTAAGTAGAATAAACTATTAATAATTATCTTTACATGCATAATAGCGGACTGAATAAATGAGATGTCATATAACTAATAATAGATTTATAATATATAATGAACAATAATTTAATAATGATAATAATTGAAATATAATTCTAATCAGAATTGAATATTGAAGTTATAAACTTATAAAGAAAAAAATATATACATTTTTTGACAATATTAAAATAGTTCATACATATTTTAGCTTTATATACCTATTAGTGAATATAATGTGGGAAGAGTGGATATTAGGGGAAATCGGTTTGAGTAATGCACCCGGTATGTGACATACCCGGATCGCGCTACCGAATCTTCCAGAAGTCCTAAACAAGCATCTGTAAAGTAATAACTTATTTCGCCTCTTCTAACATCTGGACGAAAAAAACCGCAGTTTTTTTTATCGATAATAATAAAAAAAAAATAAGAAAATAGAAGATAGTATATTACTTAATAATAAACAAAAGTTATTAATTAATTAATAAATTAATTATTTTTGTTAATTTAAAAGTAAGAAATAAAAATTATTATTATGATTCATATAAAATAAAATGAGGGTCTAAAATTGGTAACCTGTGCTAAGGATATATGTTGTAATAAAGGAAAGGAAAACAGTGGTTCTCTCAATTACTTTATCTTATTGACTACGTTGTTCAATCAATGCCCCGCAGGGGTTGTGGCCCAATCTTAAGATTGAGCGCGGCGAGCGGGACCAACCGCGCGAATCACTCGCACGGCATGGTACCCGAATAATTGGGCACACGAGGGACACAATCATGTAGGACAAATGATTTACATTTTTTTTCATAATTATATAAGGGATATAAGGTAGTCTTTAGCCCTAAAGACTATCATACGTGCACACTAAATCTTGGAACAGCGGACCTTGGTCTAACAGTATCAGCATGGAAAAATTCAGCAACCATTAAAAGGATGTTTGACGTTAAAGTCAAGTTTAGACGAGGTTATTGCACTTGGACAGTCCCCGATAGGGGGGGTGATGCCACACATAATTACTCTGAGATATTGACGTAAGAAGGCTGACACCTTGGTAATACCCCTTCTATAACTAAGGTCGCACATCATATTGAATTAAATAACCGTACACCCCAAGGGGTCTCCGCCCAAACTGAGATTGGACATAGAAAAGACGAATTGGTATACACCCTTCAATATTAGGTACCACATCATATATGAATTTAAATAACCGTATACACCCAAAGGGGGTTATCCGCCCCAAAACTGAAGATATTGGAGTAGAGGGCTGAAACTTGGTTATACCCTTCATATAAGTACCACATCATATATGGAGTAAATAACCGTCGTACATACCCAAAGGGGGGTCTCCGGCCCCCAAACTGAATATTAACATAGAACGAGGAAACTTGTATACATCTTTATGATGTATCCTCGATGCAGAAAAAAAAAAAAAAAAAAAAAAAAAAAAAAAAAAAAACTTCTTTTTAACGTTTGTAACTTGCAATTCCCGGTTACAAAATTAGGCAAAACACGGAGTAATCAGTATCAGTAATCAAACTGCCTTCAGACACCTTCCTATTCCTTCATGTCTTTGATCTATTTGATCTATTGATTCAAGTCATATTTTTTTTTACTAAAATAAGTCAATTTAATACCCTAAAGCAGTAAATTCAGTAAATTCAGTAATTCACCACCCTCCTACCCATACGTGATCTTTTTTGAATCTATTGATCTATTGATCATTGATCTATTGCCTATTGATTCAAAGTCATATTTTGTTAAACAAACAAAACTTTTATACTTTTATGTTATAACTAAAAAATTTTGCATTTTTACAATACAAAAAAAGTAAATTGTAAATAGTAGGAAGCCAGCAAAAATCAGTAAATCGTAAATCAGTATGCAGTCAAATTTTAAAAACTGCCTTCCAGACACCTTCCTATCCTTCCATGATCTATTGATCTATTGATACTATTATCTATTGATCTATTGATTCAAAGTCATATTTTTTGGTATTTAAAATTGTTTTATGTTTTACATACCGTAAAGCAGAGTAAATCAGTAAATTCAGTAAATCAAACAACCATACCTCCTACCCATCCGTGATCTATTGTCTATTGATCTATTGAATCTTAATTGATCCTATTGATCTTTGATCTATTGATTCAAGTCATATTTTGTATTAAAATTGTCAAGTTTTACATACCTAAGCAGTAAGCCAGTAATCAGTCCAACCCTACCCTCCTCATCCCACTCGTGATTATTGATCTATTGATATCTATTGATCTATTTGATCTATTGATTATTGATTAAGTCTATTTTGTATTAAAATTGTCATGTTTTTTACATACCCTAAGGTAAATCAGTAAAATCAGTAAATCAGTAAATTAGTAAAGCAGTAAATAGTAAATCATAGTACATCAACACTCCCTAACCATCGTCGATCGATTTGACTCTAATTGATCTATTGATCTAATGATCTATTGATTCAAGTCATATTTTACTAAAATTGTTTAATGTTTTACATACACTAAAGCAGTAAATCAGTAACTCAAATACTTATCAACAGAGGGAAACAAACATAATCTAATATTGTCTATTGTTTATTGATCTATTGATTCAAGCCATATTTTCTTTTAGTATAATAAATAAGTTTTTGGATTAAAAGCGGGAAAAGAAACGAGTTTTTTATTTTTAAAGCTGTTTATAAATAAGTGCACTACATATCGGTTAAACATCATAATTTTACATCACCAATACTGATTTTAACAAGTAGTTTTCTTAAAAGAAAACATTATTAAAAAAAACGTATAATGAATACAATCACAGTATACAGCATAATAGAACTGATTTAGGTTGTATTTTTTTGGTTACGTACAGGAAACATAGGTCTTAACATACTGACAATAAAATTAATATTTTTAAAAAAAGATGTTAATAAAGATTTACTAACTTATTGCTTAGATTCAGAGTAACGCAATATATACATATTATTTTTGATTCTTATACAAATCACGGCTACCAGTGACAATAATATGGCAATTGGGGAGGAGAGTGTTGAAGAAGTTCAGAGCCGGTTAAAGTGTTATACAGAAAAAATCTAGTACACTTGAATACCTAAAAATCGTCTTTCGTTATAAAGGCGTTTAATATTTCTTCTTCTTCATCATCTTTAATAATTCAATAATTATTTCTTCGTACTTCTGTCATCTCGATGATTTGAGGATGTTACAAATACACCAGAACTGAGATGGAGGATGTCAAACTTTTCCAAATTTGAGATTAAATCCTAATGTTCCTTTTCTTAGGATATTGAGATGATCATTATGGCAAGGTGAAAGATAGGCAATGATGTCCAAAATAATAAATTAAGCTTATTTGTTTTTCAGCAATATAGTCTTGAGAACACCACTGTACCGTTATCTCTCTGAGGATACAGTATTGGGCAAATAATCGTAAAGGAAGCGAACATTGAGAATGTGAGCCTTCGTATATCATCTAATAATCACGACCGTATGTTACTTGCCATTCACTCAACTGATCACTCTAAGACCGAAATGGGGTAATTTATAAAAGGCGGACTTTCCGTAGTTTTTCCCCTTCCCCCCCAGAATAGCGTCGTGTTCTATCACTTTACAGGGGGATAAGAATGCATTGCTTTAGCTCATTCCTAATTTCTTGAATTTTCCATGCTTTAAAATTACTTCTCCTTAGCAGGAATGATTATAAACAATATTTTTAATTGAGTGGAGTATATAGTCCTTAACGCACAATGGATGTCGAATGAGTGAGACATGGTTAGTTATAATTTGTGAAAGAGAGAGACCAGTTTCCTTCTACTTATAAACCTTAATTATTCAGTGTATATTTTTCTCATTTAATACATACAGAATGGGAGTGCAAAAAGTGATACTTGGGAAGAATAATGTAGTTTTAGATACTCAGTTTCGTTCTCTTGATACGTTCTTTGCTTTTGTTGCAAGTGTAATGTCTATAAAGAGAGAACTTTGACTATTAAAACAGCTTATTTATATCGGGAAACCTCATTCCGGGACCCACTGGAGATATTACTCGCACCACATAGTATTTGTATAATAACTTATTATGTGTTAGTGGGAGTAAGTAGATTATCAAGATGCTTCTCTTAATTATCTAAAAAAGGGAAAAATAGTGAAACTGGTGGATTAAAAATTAAAGATAATTGTTCCTCTATCTACATTGAGATCGGTTTACACATAGATAAACGAATAAAGGGCAACCTTTCAAGGGCATTTGGGTGCCCTTGCTAGTGATTAATATTTGTATAAATTAGTTCAATTTTCTTGTCGTCCCTGGGTTTCGTCGTGTTGAAGAGCTGAAGAGAGCTCTTCATGAGCTCCTTGGAGGATCTTGCACATTTTATTATACTAACTAAACAAGTGCGAGGATGCAACGGTGAGAAAAGCGGGAGATAATGCGATTGGTTATAAGCGTTTTTGGCACTCTGATCTCCACTTCAAGGGGTGTCCGATTGTTGATTTCAACCTCACACAATATATGGAAGAGTAGTTTGCTGCGTTCGGGCCTAAAGGATCTTACCTTTTTGTTCAATATTTGAGAGGATAGGAAATGGTGTGTGTTTTACACACACTCAAAAAAAAGATAAAAATTGTTGTTCTAAATTTCATTGTAAGATTCTTACTCTTGGGGCGGTTATTAATCTTTAACCTCGCGTTAATACATATATATTTAAAATATTTGTGTAACCATATTCAATCGTTAATGAATCTATATTTTAAAGTTCTGCTTTTCAAGGATCATTTAATAATAATCTTCCAAAGTAGAGTCTTTATCATTTTCTACTTTATGGCTTATGTTCTTTAATCTTTACACATTTCCCACCTCTCATTCAAGAGAGGGTTCTTGGGCTTAGGCAAAAATATAGGTCGAGTATATATTATATATATATATATAGTAGTATTAGCTATTATATATATCTGAATTTCATAAAAGATGTAGCTGCTGAGAATGATGTGCTATACCTGGTACGTCTACAGTTGTCACCTATCGTTTACTCATGGGGTACTATAAACTTATTGCCGGTATCTAATTTAGTCCATTATCTACCTTAAATAATAGATGATTGATATTTATTTTAAAAACAGCATGGATACAACGTGATTTCGTGTAAATCAGGAATCGGTCTCAGCTTTTTGACTGGTCATCAGGAATCAGAAAATCGGCATCGCGCTGAAATTTTGGAATCGCACCATCACTAATTGAATATTATATTTGGGCTTATAGTGGGTAATTATATTATATATAGGTCGTGTGACTTGTAGATATATATAAACCATCTTCGGGTATTATATATATAAATTAGTTTTCATCACATAATCCGAATAAAGATATAGTATCCCTTGTGTTGGGAGAATTTCAAAATGTGATGGAATAAGTGATTAATTATCCTAAAGGATTAGTAGTATATAGGCAATATTATTATATATATATTATATAATCTATATATCTATATATCATAAAAAATTCAAGAAAAATAAAAACAACCACGCAACAATATAAAGAAATAGGAATTTTTCAAAAAATGCTGGATTTTGTGAACCTGGGGGTTACCACATAGTTTCAGATTGTTCCGTGAGTGTAAGTGTGGTGTGTAGCCGCACGGGTTCACTAATAGCTCGAAAATGATGTGACTGAAATACACTTAGCAAACGACTCGAGAGAGTGTAGGTTTTCTGGGGTGAATGATAGTCGACATTTCAACAGCGGGCAAGCACTAACAGGAACCACGACGCACTCTCCCGTCCACACTCGGGCGTTGTCACAAATTTTTCAGGGTGCGGCCCCTCCCTTCTACAAGGCAGTCGGGGCTAAGAGGGATCGAGAAGGAGTTGGAAAATTACTATTATAATTCTTGCGCGTGACATATTATTGTATGTATACAATCTGCGCCTATTCAAGAGGTTAACAGTATAAATACGCGCAGGCATGGTAGTTTATAAGTGGTATTTAATCAATTTCTAAATTATTAACTAATTAACGTAATTTCTAACACATGCCATATCCCCCAATATTATCTTAAGGGATCCTAGGGCATAGAATGTTCCATTAGCATAGATGTTTGACGACACGCCACGATGGACTAAATTCACTAAAAGGACGAGAATGATTCTCCTGTGGTGAATATAATCACCACAAAAGTTAACCCAACTTTATTTCAACTGGGTTCAAAAGGAACCTTCAAAGAGGGAGTCCAAAACCCGACACGCTCCAATCACACTTATTCTTCCGTTCCTCTAAGTGTCACTCGGCGTAGCGTGTGACAAGTCAATTCTCATGGCGCACCCCTCTGACGCGATGAGTGAACCCAATGGAACCATCTATACCGCGGCGGAAATATTATTGTATGTATAACAACTGCCTACAGAATTCAACGCAGTTGTGATAGGTATTTATTACAACAAATCTAACTTCGCTTAAGTAATAGTTCACACTTGTTGGGGATGTGATCTGGGCCTCTTCAGGGTTTACACGCATGTTCGGGTCCGATAAGTCCCGTTTTTTTGCCAATCTTGTGTTCGCGGTCGCATCATGTCTATTTTGTCGCTTACGCCGGGCGGTGTGTCTCGAGAGCCAGAGGCTAGAGTTCTCGCGTCATGGTACTAGTGGGTGGGGTTTTGGTGACTGGCACTCATTCACCGCAGGAACAATTCTCGCGCTTTACATTTAGTCCATCGTGGCGTGTCGCAAACACTTAGCGGAACATCTGCTAGGGCCAGGTTCACATATCGCAGCAGTGTGAAATTACTTAAGGGGTTTATTTTTGAATACATACCTACCACACTGCGTTGAATTTGTAGCACCAGATTTGTATATCTATATTGGGGATATTTGGGCAGTACTATGTTTAATTAATTACTCCTCCCGGTCGGTTATTGTGACACAAATGTGGTCTTTTTTACGGATTGGTATTCTGCTGCCGGCTGCCCTGTTTGGTCGTACGCCCGCAGTGTGGACGGTAGAGTGCGTCATGGTTCCTGTTCGCGCGCGCCTGGCGTGATATATTCACACACGGAACATTCTCGCGCTTTACTTTTTAGTCATCGTGAAGGTTGATTCAACTATCTTGTTGCCGCATCTGCACATCAAATTAGGATTAATAAAAATTTCCGTGGAGCTCTCTACCATCATCTGTTTTTCCTGTTGTATTTAATATTCCTCTCTTTATAGCCTGCTTCTGAGCTTACATGAGAGATCTGCGTTAGTCTTAGGCTTGTTTTTTTTATTTCATATTTTTATTCTAACTTCTCTTTGAAAAGGGCACTAGTGCAGTGCCTGTGAGTGGTGGTAACTTTTAAAAAAATGATAGGGAGAGCAAAGGATTCGTTTAATTATGGTAAAAATTTCTTGGATACAGAAATGCAAATGTAAAAAGAGAGATTATAAAGGAGAGATTATAAAGGATAGATTATTATATATGGTCCTCAGATTAGAGTTATTTCATGATCACTAGTGTATAGATGCAAAATAAATAAAACCATAATTCGTTCTTAAATGTTTGCCAATAATTATTTTAGGTAGCGTAAGAGCTAAAAACTGTGAAGAAATATTGATGAACTAATTCTTCATATATGGTAATACGATACAATGTTAAAGCTGTAATTCTTATTTCGTATTTCAAATTTCTTCCATAGTTGATAAGAGAAGTTTCTAATGAGTACAGAGAATGATTATATCAAGACGTATCTGAAATGGAACAACGTAAAGCGGAAAATATCTGAACAAGAACATGTTAACAGACAACTGTTGAACTCTGCAAGATGATGATTCTGCAAATATAATACAAGCAGCAGAAGAGACAAGAAAATAATTGTTGTGTTAAAATATACAGTAAAGTCATAATAATAGTAACGAGAACATGTTGACGAACTAGAGTTGGACTTAATTGTTGTGTTAAAATATAGAGTAAAGTCCTAATAATAGTAACGAGAACATGTTGACGAAATAGAGTTGGACTTAATTGTTGTGTTAAAATATACAGTAAAGTCATAATAATAGTAACGAGAACATGTTGACTAACTAGAGTTGGACTTAATTGTTGTGTTAAAATATACAGTAAAATCATAATAATAGTAACGAGAACATGTTGACTAACTAGAGTTGGACCTAATTGTTGTGTTAAAATATAAAGTAAATTCAAAATAACAGTAACGAGAACATGTTAACTAACTAGAGTTGGGCTTAATTGTCGTGTTAAAATATACAGCAAAGTCATAATAATAGTAACGAGAACATGTTGACCAACTAGAAGAGTTTGACTTCTAGAGTGAGATGCTTCCGAAATAAAATACAAGCAGTAGAAGGGAGCAAAGCTATCTTTGTGTGGAAATATACAGTACATGTCTCAGAATTTACTGTTACCTTAAACTTTATTTTGAATCCTAGACAGAGATGCTTCCGAAATAAAATACAAACAGTAGAAGGGAGCAAAGCTATCTTTGTGTGGAAATATACAGTACATGTCTCAGAATTTACTGTTACCTTAAACTTTATGAAGAGCATATTTGATAATGATTTGGTTTTATAAATGATAAATTTGATTTCATTCATAATGTTCTTCAACATTCATTGTGAAACTAGTATTTTAGTGTTTAAGATTGACATATTGTAAAAACATAAATTTTGTTTGTAGATTTAAAAATAAAAAAGAATTATCATCATATATTCTGTAGAAAACGGTTTTAAATTCCACAGGGCATTCATTAGGCCAAATAGGTCAAAATAGCACCTGAAAATGTTACTAAGAGAGGTCCCAAAAATATATTCTCTTTCGTCACCAAAATCTTAATTTTTCTGGACGCTAATAAATATATTACTGCAAGTTTCGACGTACAAAGTTTGTATACAAACGTTCTTTTGAAATAAACATTATCATTTGTCGATATGTCCACTGTTGACGGTCTGGATAAATCAGGTTTTGAGGAATTATTATATATCGCTATATTACCATTTAAATAAGTTCGAGAAAACGAGTTATTATATTATAATGTCGGAAACATCTAGTGACTACGTAAATGCATAAAAACTGGAAAAAAAACCCTTCTCCCTTTGTCAGGTAATACCTACGCGTGAAATGGTTCAGCATGATATCGCTCAATACTTTAACAAGGTAATACTTGAAAACGTAAATAGTTAAATCCATAAAAGAGACTGTGCAAATTAACTATCCTAAAAATAGACAACACTAATATGCTTGCTTCGTTAGATGTTGAATCATTACTTACTAATTTTCTAGTAATTGAAACTATTAACATTAATTATCATAGTATTTTTGATATTCTTCCTCCCCAGATTTATTGAAAGAACATATGAAAAATTTATTAGCAATCTGTTGCACACAAACACCTTTTGAATTTCAATGAAAATTATATCTACAAACAGATGGAGTTACAAATGGGCTCACGACTTCACCCTACTTTTGCAAATTTTTATTTGTCAAAATTAGAAAACACTGTCATTGAAGAAAACAATATCTTTAATGTTAAATTTTATATAAGGTATGTCGATGATACTTTATCTATATTGAAATTCATGCCAATATCCCTTTATTCCTAAACAGATTACACGAATTATCGTGCCTAGAATTTACGTTTGAAACATATAGAAAAAATATAATAAACTTCTAATACGTTAAAATCAAAATTAATGATAATGTCAGTATATTAATTGGCAAAAAAAGTTAAGTCCATTGACAATTATACTGTACCTTAATTATGACTCTTAATTTCCTAATATTTGCAACAAAAAAAAAGTTAATCGTCAAAATTCTTATATGTCGAGCTTGTATATGTTGTGATAAGAAATCCATAGATGATGAAGTTAAAAAGGATCAGATAAAACTTAATTAATTGCAACCAGCCCTAATCTGTAACTGAAAAAAAAATTGATTAACAAAATTAATAATAAACTCTATAAAAATAAAGAAAACATCGAGAAAAACATAAATAGAAAAAATAAATATAAATAAATAAATATAAAAAAAAAAAACATATAAATATAAAATTTTACTTAGAATTTCAAGCTTAATTGATCTCGATAAAGAAGAAAAAATGTCTACTAGTTATCTTATAATAAAAATTAAAATATCACAGTTGGAATATATCATAAATCAAAAAAACAATCTCTACCAGTTTTTGTACAAGAGATATATCTTTTGATGATCATCACGTTGGGAACCAATTCCCTTGTCCTAAATCTGAACGTTCGTCGATGTATATTGGATGCACAGCTAACAGAATATCCGACAGAGTATATCAACATAGTTTCAAGCCAAGCAAGATATATGAATACTTTATTATAGAACAGAGCAAAATAACCCTTCACAATATATCGACTCATTTCAAGGTCCTGTTTTTCTTAAGATCAGGTCCAAACTTTTTAAATTTCTAAAGCTTTTTACATCAAAACCTATATAAATCATACATTAAAATAAAATTCAACGTTATGTTTCTTATACTTAATTTTTTTTGCATCATCTCCCAGAAGTTGACTATACGCTTGCCAAGGCTACCAACATTGGTCCACCACCCTGTTCTATCGCTGAAAACTTCTTCACACAGAGTGCTCAGTTGATCATAATATAGTTTAATCTTTTTTATGAGATATGTACAATGTATATATATAAGACAAGTAAGCAAAATTAGTGAAAAACTTGATTATTATAAGTAAATTTGAAAAAGTACAATTCATACAATATTTATTTAAAGTAGATTATAGGATATCAGAAAGAATATAAAATAAATAAGATTGAATTTGAAGAATTGAAACAAAATATTTTTATAAACAACTTACCAAATTTTTAAGTTAATTATAATTTCCGTAAAACAGCGAATTTGTAAAATAAAAAAGACCGGACAACTATAGAGATGAAATAATGGTATACACTGATATATATTATAAATTTTTTGATACGCGATATTTATAATACAATGATTCTACTACAGATGAACAATTTAGCTACAGGAGCGATGTTGATGATAACAATTTTAATATTTAATGAAAATAAATGTAATTATATAAAACAGGTAATAAACAATAAAACCAAAAGATATTGTTATATATGAGCATAAAATATACAAGATTATGCACTGTTGAAATTGTAGAATACAAGACACCTAAATAAATCGATGAGTCAAAAGCAATAGAACAGATGTAAAGAAAAAAAAAATAAAATCTAATAGGATTTAAAATACACTGAACAGAGAAAATGAAATGAAAAACAAACATAAAAAATTAGAGATAAACATTATTAAATACAGAAAAAGTGAAGAAAATAAGCGGATTAGAATAAAGCATAGTTAGAAAGAAAATAGAAACATTTTATTTCCATAATTAAGAAGATAGTATAAATGACAAGGGTGTGAGAGTCGGTCACCTAAAAAAAGATTTACCCGACTGCCGACTGCAACCCTCTTAAAAAATACCATAACTCCGACCTATCTTGAAAAATTACTCTCTAAGAACACCGACTACCGACCCTCACCCTTTTGAAAAATTAACAAAACTGATTCCGGAACTCCGACTCCACCCTTTATGACCATTACTGATCCTACCCGACCTGACCCATACCCTCATGGAAAATTATATAAATATATCCATATATATATATATATATAATATATATATATTATATATATAATACATATAATATTATAATAAATATATTATATAAATAGAAATATATATATAAAAATAATTATATAATAAATATATTATATAATTATATTATACATTATAATAATATAATATATATATAAATTGATGGGTTATGAAAGTTACCTTTGTTAAAGTATATAAGTGAGACGAAGATCTGGAATCAGAGGTATACCAAAAACCGCTGCCAAATCTCCCTCATATATAATATATAAATATATAATAATTAATATAAATATATATAATAATATATATATATAATATATATATTATATAATATAATAATATATATAAATAATATATAATATAATATATAATAATATATTAATATTATAATAATAATATATATTAATATATGAATAATATAGTGAATATAAATATATATATATATATAGTATATTTATTATATATATAATAGATTATGAGAGGTTTGTTGTTACCTCTGTGTTAATGTATGTAAGTGAGACTAGTCTAGAATAAGAGGTAAATAGATCTAAAGTACAATGTGTTCAGCCTACCACAATTTTAAAGGCGTGTAGGTGTGAGAAGAATTGAATAAAATGAGGAAAGAACGTATTAGAGAGTGATGTGGTGTGAAGAAAGGGGTAGAAGAGAGAATCGAATGAATACTTTAGATAAGTATTGGACCATTGTGAACAAAGAGATGGCTGATAGTTGTTGGATTGAAGCGATTTTATCATGTGATGAGTAGGTTTTGAGTGTGTGAAGACAGCTGAATGTGTTGCTTGCACCTCATGAAAGTAATTCGTTATCTACTCTGTTATTTATAGTTGTGTATTACGTTTGACTGTGTTAATGAGAATGTGTAATAATAGTTGCTTTAATCAAAATCTTTTGATATTATTTATTTTATATAGCATTTATTATTAAATCTACTAACTTGATATATCATCTTTTTATCCGTTTAACGTAAATTCTACGAGTAACGAGGTTTTTAAAATAATTTCCTAGTTTTTTAATCTTTTGTCTTTCATTCTTTTCTTATTTTTCTATTTAATTAATAAAAATCCACCAAGTTTATTTAAAAAGTTAAGAGTATATTTTAAAAATTTGATCGATCTTCGAACAGTGTTTAAAATTTTGATTTTGTATCTAAAGGGGCACTTTATTACTTTATAAAAATTAGGTATTTTTTAAAGATATTAAATAGTCAATTTTATTACTTTTTCTTTATTTGATCCGAGAATTATTATAGGGTAAGCTAAGTTAACTGTTTCAGGTTTTTAACTCTATTATTTGAGGATTTTTCATGCTATATTTTACAATATTTATCGTAATGACGATGTTAGCTTTTAGCATTTACGGTTTTAATCTTGGAGGCGTTTTTAGACGTGGGTGAAATAATTTTGTAACCTGGATTTCAAACGTTGTGTTCTGTTTTTTTTTTTTTTTTTTTTTTT
Source organism: Trachelipus rathkii (assembly GCA_015478945.1). NCBI lineage: Eukaryota > Metazoa > Arthropoda > Malacostraca > Isopoda > Trachelipodidae > Trachelipus > Trachelipus rathkii. Next base: position 4,962 of record JABUQX010003423.1, on the reverse strand, counting down.
TTTTTTTTTTTTTTTTTTTTTTTTTTTTGTCTGTTGTTTTTGTGGTTTTGGTATGTGCAATGCAAGAATGGCGAAGAGATTTTGCAGCCGGCGCGGGCTTTACTATCGACTTTGCTAAACATGGCTGTGCTTGACAATCTAAACTCTGCGGATCCGTGGAAACCACCTTTCGTACATCTAATCCTAACCTTTTGCTCCTGTCTGAGACCCAGAAAATGGCTAGGATCCATGCCACTAACGTCGTTTAATTGTCCAACAAACTATTCATAATTTCCGTTAAGGGTGGAGTTTGCCTAGTTACAATAAAACACTCCCGTAACACGTCCGAGAATCTCGAATCTCCTAAACTTTTGTATGTTCTGTGGCGTAGAATCTTTCTTTCCTTGCTATCATCAACAAAATCTTGTGACTTACTGCATCTGGTTCTCAGAGCTAACGGAGAGAACAGATTTTCACCTGGCCTTTTTTTGAATTTATCTTTTTTTATTTCACTTCTCACTTTTGACTGTTATCATTCTTCCTCCATTTCCATATTTATTCTGTAGGTCTCTCATTTTGGGGTTTCAATGTACATCAACACTGAATGGTTGGTTCCTCTCATACTGATTTAGGTGGGAGGAGGCCGAAGCATTTAGCATTCTCAACGATCTGGAGCAGGTTAATTAAAGAACCCCACACATTCCGGATCGCCCAACCAATTCTTGAATCACACGTTGACCTATGTTCACCACTGTGCCTCTATCTCCTCCTATAATAACAGCCACCTTCGGCTCCCTATTGGTAAGATTCTGACCACAACCTTTACTATCTCTACATTTTAATCACATTTCTCTCCAACATCTCCATCCTGCCCTACGCGTTTTCTGGCACTTGATCGTTGCGATTGGGGGCCGTTGCGTGCTTCTCTCTATACATTTAATGAGATGGACGTGTGATCTTTTTGACTGCTTTGTCTCTTGGGACGCTTTCAACCTTTCTGCCGATAAGGTGTTGATTCTATTTGTTGTTGATGGGATGAGTAGGTTTATTCCTTTTTCGACAATATCTTTCTCCTTCCTCATAATCCATGTTTCGATCGTGCTTGTTCTCTGGCATACGTCCAGCTTAGAGAACAGTGCGTATTGGGGGTGGAATTATTCTAGTTCTCCATCACTCTGCTAATTTCATCTGCCTAAGAAATCGTTGCAGGATATCCTTCGACGAGCAATAGCGGGCTTTCATCAGAACGAAAGTGCACTAACTCTCCTTGTCTCCTCTCGACAACATCTTTCTGCCTCTTGCCAAAAACATCTCTAACTATACTTCTGTAAATCTGTCTTTCCTCCTCTATTCGCTCTGATGGTTCTTGTGCTAATTCTCGCAAATGAAAAGGCTAATCCTTCGCCTCTACTATGTTTTTCCTCTTATGACTCAACCCACGACTTCTGGCATTCCTCCTCCCCTCTTCTCAGGTGTCAGGTGTCCTATGCCTTTGCTGTGATTACATTTCGATCGGGTGCATGTGCTCCTGAAATAATCGAAACGTTAGGTTTAAGCGGTGGCCCGCAGTAACATTTCCTCCCCACCTGATTCTCTGAGAAGCTGTGGGCTTTGCCTGTGCCTATCTTCCCGCCCCCGTTCAACGATTATCTCTAATTCTCAATATCTTATCACTTTTCCCTCATGTTGGAAGCACGGCAAATGTCCACCTACTCTAAAAACGCCGCTCTGAATTCCTTCTTAACTATCCGCTCCATATTGCTTCTTACTTGTATTCTATCTAAGATCTTGATATCTCGTCTCAACTCTCATTCTAGATTCCATACTGGAATCCATTCCCATTCCTTTCCGATCAGCCTAACGCGGCTTTCGGCGATTTCGAGGTCTACTGAGCGTAGACTTTCCTATCTTACTTGATTTATGATTCCGCTCTTAGAACTACGGGGAGACTTGCGTGTTGGCGCCTGACATATCCAAGCATTTGAAACCGCGGTTGGCATCGCGTCGACTGCTCTCGCTGGCTAAGCTCTCCTCTTGTGGGTTCCCCTTTCCTTGACTTTACTATGTTATCTTTCTTCAAATCGCCTCCATTCGCCTGTTGCTTGATTTTTTGTCGGGGCACTTCTCTCCACTTTTCTTCAATAGTGTGATGGTTCCTCAGGTTTCTGTCTTATCTCCTACGTTACTTGCTACTTTTCAATTATTGATTCTTCTCACCTCCTTCTACTCTATTTCAACGTCACTATTCCGATACTTCGAGCCTTCATTCCTTCAACTCATTCAATTCTGCTCGTTCTTTTACTTTCTAGAATTGCCTCTAGTCTTAATATTTCCGATTCTATTCTCGCTGTCTGGAATAGATTTCCGGGTGGGGGTCGTCTGAACTTGTGAAATCCAATTCTTTCTAAGAAAACTCCAAAACTTCCTACAATCTCCCCTCTCGAAGACACCTCCTAACTTTCCTAATTTCTTCGACGGTTCTCCTCGTCTCTCCTGTCGAACATATAAAACTCCTCTTGTCTTTAATATAATCCAAAAAAATGTCTTGGAAACCCCACAAACACAACGGTTGCTAAAGGCGGCCTCAAAGAAGCAGTGGGAGTTCTGTTTAGATGCGAGACTTTTTTTCCTCTCACAGTTACTCCAGTTAAACAAGGGCCTCATCCCGCCCTTGTATGGAGTACTGCTCTCATATCTGGGGGCTCAGGTTTCACCCTCGGTTTTGGATAGTAGGGTCGAGTCAAAGGCAAAAGACTTATCAACTGTCCCGTTCTTTCTAGTTCCTGACACTCTATCTTTGCGGCCGCGATGTTGGTGCGTTATCTCTTTCTATAGGTACCGTAGCGGCAAGTGCTCGAGGGAAACTTTCAACTCGCGTGCCACCAACTTTAAGACGCCCTCAAGCCAAGGGTCTGTGTCCGGCACATGATTTTGTGTTGATATCACAACTCCAGACTAGTCGCTGCGGTGCCTTCTTCTTTCCGGCCACCTCTGTTCTGTGGAATTCCTCTTAATCTTCTGTGTTCCTACTCAATTTAATCTCCCCCATTTAAAAGCCGCGTCTTGCTCATTCTGCGTAGTTTGTTTAGTTGAAAATTTTTGTTGTTTTTTAACACCCCCTCCTTGAATAGCGGCGGTGACACGTGAGCGGTGGTAATAACCGTAAAAAAAAAAAAAAAAAAAAAAAAAAAAAAAAAAAAAAAAAAAAAAAAAAAAAAAAAGAAGTATGCTGGGAACAACCGGCTGGGAGAGAGACCGAGGAAAAAGTGATTGAGGCAGCAAAGGGATTACTGGAGGAGAGAAATTGAGTTTAGCAGAGGCAAAAAGAAAGTGCATAATGGAAGTGAATGACGGTGTTTTGTGCGAGGGTATAGTTGTGGCCCAACTAAGGTTAAGGGATGAACCCCTACTTGGCGAAGCAATAGAGTCCCGTCCGTTGAAGCCTAGGTGGATTGTTCTACTGCAAGGAGTTCTCACTAAAAGGTATAAAGGGGGCGTAAAGCTGGGCTTTCTTTTGGACTTGCGTCATAATTTCTACTACTTTTCTGTTTCCAGTGCATGCACCTTACCCTTACCCCCACGTCTTGGGGAGAGAAGGGGGTGATATGATGATGATATATATATATATATAATATATATTATATATATATTATTTATATATATATATATATATATATATATATATATAATATATATATAGTATAATTATATATTATATATATTATATAATTAGATTAAGTTATATATATATATATAATAATATAATATATATATATATATATTTAATATATATATATATATATATATATTATATATATATATATATATATATATATATATATAATAATAATATATATATATATTACACTACATAAAAAGTTACAATAGAAAAACGACTTTTCACTTTTTGCCTAAAATCGGCTTTATTCATACCATAGAATGGTATTGATTCTATAACGGCTAAGGCAATGCTATATATCGCCCGAAAAAATTATTTATTTTGCTTTGATACTTTTATAATTATTTAGGTTCGAAAAAAAAAAACACTGCAAACAATAAAATAACAAATTAACATAAAAAAAACCACTACCAAAAAACTCCTAGAGTGACAAGCCACATTCTCTTATTGTCAGTTACATCATTTTTAAGCATTAAAAATGAAAAATAGTATTAAAAATATAAAACAAGTAAATTTAAATATGAATTAACAAAAATTAAAAAAATTTTATTTACTTAAATGTGTTCTGATTTTGTGATATGTAAACTGGGTCGTTGTCATCAGGAAATTCTGTACTGGTTACTGAATAACCCCTCCCCTCCCAGACCCTGAATAAGATTTGCATCTTACACCCCCTCATGAATAGATTTAAACCCCCCCTACACCCCCTCTTGAATATGACCAAGGGTAAGCCTGCCACGTAAAAGCGTGTTGATGCGTTCTAAAACCTCAAAAAGTTGAAACTACCCACTCAGCAATAGCGAGATCGACATCTGCATACTCAAAACATACTAGCCACACTAAGTTCAGCTTTGCAGCTCAGAAAATAAAAATTGCATAGGTGCATTAGAAAATGGGGGAGGGTGCTATCAATACTTAAACCATGGTAAGAGGATTAGATGCATCATAAACCCATGGAATCATCAGCAGTATCAATTAATATATTAATCGATACCTATATTGGTATATTCCGTGACGTACAATATACCATGCTAAAGCATTAAGAAAGGGGTGGTAACAAACCTGTAAAGGGAGGTTGGGCCCCCACTAATCCATTACAAACATGGCAATCAATTCCCTATACCTTAAAACAGAGTTAGACACCTGACTCGGGTATATTCTATGATGAGGATTTGCCCATGCTAGAAGTTGCTAAGAAATTATACATGCCGGGCGACGTGTGAACATCAACTAGCACATACATGTATTGAATATATAATATTTAAATATATATATATATATAATTAATATATATAATATATAAT